>PVJX010018177.1:0-37034 GCA_004027295.1 Dolichotis patagonum
CCTCCTTCCTTTTTTTTTTTTTCACTTGTTTTTTGAAACAGGGTCTCACCATGTAGTTTAAACTGGACTTGAACTCACTATGTAGCCCAGACTGGCCTTGAACTCCTAGTGATCTTCCTGTCTCAGCCTCCCCAGAGCTGGGACTATAGATGTGCACTACCATGCCGACTCCCCACTCTTTCTGTCTCTTGGTTTTCTTACTATTTGCATCTGTCTTTTCTTACCATTGTTTCCCTAGGAATCAGCATAATAACTGGTACAGAGAAAGGACTCAATCAAAATTTCTTGAATTAATGAAGATATGTGTGATATGGGAGACTACACTTTTAGTAGGTGTTTTTGTTTTGGTTTGGTTTTGGTTTTGGCACTAAGGATTGAACTCATCATGCTAGATGAGCACTCTATCACTGAGCCATAGCTCACCCAGCTGCTAAATACTTTAATTCTCTGCAGGTGCAGTGACATTCACCTGTATTCCCAATTACTCAAAAGGCCAAGAGGGAAGATTATTACAACTTTGAGGCCAGGCAGGAAACATAGTGTGACTCTATTGAAAAAAATTTATGATTTTGTCATAATTTGTGACATAGTGATGGTTGCACCATTTGGTAAAGTTTTAAAAGGTAGTATAATTCTGAGGCCTTTGATAGTTAGAATAAGGAAAAAGTGTTTTCCTGTTTCCTTGACAGCCAGGTTATTTCTCAGTTTTCTTTTTGTCCACCCATCAAAATGGCCTTCAGCTGATGGCACACACCTGTAATCCCAGCTACTAAGGAGGCTGAGACAGGCGAATCCCAAGTTTGGGGCCTGCCTGAGCAACTCAGGGACACCCTGCTTCAAAATAAAATAAAAAGGGCTGGAGTATAATTCAGTGGTAGTAGGTCCCTGGGTTCAATCCCCATACTGCAAAAACAAATAATAAAATAAAGTGTCATTCAAGGTCATTGAAAGCCTGCTTAGATTAGGTTAAGCCTCTTCCCCTCTTTATTTCTCTCCTGTAGTGCTAGAGATTGAACCCACAGACTTCACACTGAGCTATATTCCCAGCCCTTTTTTATTTTGAGACAAGATAGTAAGTTGCTAAATCCAAAACTTCTCTTGTGCAGTTAACTGTTCTGGTTAGTTTATTGAGAGCTCATTCCATAGTATACACGTAAAAAGCTAACTTAGGTTTCATGATAACCAGAAAGTCTAAACCACAGTGTACAATAAACATTTCAATGTAAACTTTGCCTGTGTGTTACGTTAAAATATGCCTTGAAACAGACATAATGCCATATGGTGAATGACGTATGGTACATGACAGTCTGTATTCATATAGAAAATATGCTAATGATATCTTGTACAGGAAGTAAAAGTAGAACAAGATTTACTTTCTCTGTGTAGGTTTATCTGGTATCAGCATCTAAAAATATTGATTTCCTGCATCACAGTGGGAATAAAATGGGAGCTCAACAGAAAAGACTGATGTTTCAGATCAGACACAAGGAAGTCACCCAACAAAGACAGTCTAATCCATGATTAGGTCAGAGTCAAGTAATTCACAACATTTAGAGAGACCTCTGCACAAGACCAAGTGAGACCACAGAGCCCAGACTCTGCTCTGGTCCAGAGGGTTCTGCCACCCATGGGAAGCACATTCATCAGCCCCAGTGTTTCTCCCACTAGCCATGTAGACTGCTTCCATTTGCTGTCCACAGCTCTATTTCCATAACATAGTTTGCAATATCTCCTTTCCTATCCTGAAATGGAACTCAAAAGTAATGTAACTACACAAAATATTCTTAAACTGATACACAAATGTAAATATATGAAGAATAAATAAAACACATGATAAACCCACATCACAAGCAGGACATGGCTGTGCATGCTTGTAATCCCAGCACTTGGGAAGCCAAGGCAGGAGGATCACTGAAATTTTGAAACCAGTCTGGGCCACACAGTGAGTTCAAGTTCAGCTTAAACTACAGAGTGAGACCCTATCTCAAAAAACAAAAATCAGCGTAGTCTTAGGCACCCAGAAGCCCACACTCAGACAAAAACACTGCGAATCATGACATGGACATTCTAAACCTTTCAATTAGTACAATTCTTTGTGGCAGCCCCAGAAACAGAATTCTTCTAACTTAAAAAAAGAAAAAGAGCTTGTGGGAAGGATACTGGGGCAGTTCACCCGACCAAAGGAACAGCTGAACAAGCCATCCTTAGGGCATCATTTAGAATTAAATTACAGCAAACAGAAAAGAAAACCCAAAAGAACAGTGGCTTAAAC
Source organism: Dolichotis patagonum (assembly GCA_004027295.1). NCBI lineage: Eukaryota > Metazoa > Chordata > Mammalia > Rodentia > Caviidae > Dolichotis > Dolichotis patagonum. The sequence continues at coordinate 2,273 of PVJX010018177.1, forward strand.
AAGACAGAATTTTAATTCTTTCTCACACACACCGAGCCTGGGATGAGAAGGACAGAGCAGACATAGCTGGCATAGCTCTGCCCAGTGAAGAAAGTGTCATCCTCCTCATCCAGCCTTGGATTCCGTCACACCCCTAGACATGAGGACTGCAGCCACACCCTAAAGAAGGTGAAGCTGGAAGCAGAAGCTGGTGTCCACGACGGCATGGTTGTACACATCCAATGCTTACAGCACGAGGGTGGAGGACAGTGTCCTGCTGTCTTCAGTTTGGCAGGCTGAAGAATGGCTCACCAAAAATACTTACATCCTAATCCCTGGAAACTGTGAACACAGTGCTTCACATGGTGAAATGGACTTTGAAGATACGATTAAATTAATGCTTCTGAGATGGGAGGATTACCTGAGATGATCCAGGCAGACCTAAAGTAATTTCAATAAGCACCCTTAAAAAGGGAGGAGATAAGAGAGAGAGAGAGAAATATGTCCAAGAAAGTAAGAGGCTGGAGAGATGTAAAGGAGAGCAGTGTGTCAGATTTCCATCAATGCAACAAATATGACTCAGTCAATTTACAGGAGGAAGATTTATTTTGACTCATAGTTTCAAAGACTTCAAGCAGGACAAAAGTGGGCACAGCAATCTCCATCTTGTGGGGCAGCCTTGGCACATCACTGGGAGCCTGGTAGGGCTCCACATATTGTCTCTATCACCAGAGGACCCCCAGGAAGGTCCCTCTGGGCTTAGTTGGGCCCCACCAAGCAAAGTGCAAGCAGCCAGGAGCCACCTGTGCTCTGTCTCCCAAGCTGAAAGTGTGCACAGCAATCTCCATTCTGCAATGTGTCCACAGCACATAATTCAGAGCTTGGTAGCGCTCTGCCCAGCTTCCCCCATCATCAGAGGACCTCCGGGAAGATCCCTAAGGGCTGTTGGACCCACCCAGTGGCCTGGAGAGGCTGCAAGCCCCCTGGTAAGGCCTGTCTAACAACCTCCACTCACCTGGGGAAACTCCCTGCAGTAGGGATAGATATTCTCAACCCAAGAAACAACTGAGACCTTGCCTTCAGCTTCCTTAAAGGAATACAGGAAAATGACAAAATGCAATCTAAAACCTCCAGCCCATCCCAAGCAAGCCCAGGAGACATGGACATACAAGAAAATGTAACCCAGGACCGGGGATTTAGCTCAGTGGCTTAAGCGCCTGCCTGGTAAGCGAGAGGTCATGAGTTCGATCCCCGGTACAAAAAAAAAAAAAAGTAAAGAAAATGTAACCCATACACCTGAAACTCCTGAAATGATAGTAACTAAAGTAAAGAAACAACTCTGGGAAGCTATAAAGGAACTCAGATCAGAAAAAAATCACCCAGATAAAGAAAGAAATGATAAATATAATGAAAGAAATGCTGAACACATCTAAAGAAGACATAATTTATTTGTTTTTTTTTTTTTTTTTTTGGTACCGGGGATCGAACCCATGACCTCGTGCTTGCCAGGCAGGCGCTTAAGCCACTGAGCTAAATCCCCAGCCCAAGAAGACATAATTTAAAAATTAGAAGAACACTGAGAAAAGATGGAAACCTTGAATGAACAATATAAGAAACAAACAGAATGCATGAAACAGATTCAAAGACATATCCAGGAAATCAAAAATTCCATTGAAAGTTGGCAAAACCACCTCAATGAAAGTGAAGATAGACTTTCAGACCTCAAAGACAAGATTGTAGCTAGTGAACAGGAAAGAAAAGATCTTTTTAAAATAACAAGGAATCAAGAAAAACAACATAAGATTGATAGGTATAAATGAAAAAGAAGGTAACAACACAAATGATATCAAAAGACTATTTACAGAAGTAATAGCCAAAAATTTCCCAAACATAAGAATGGAAACTGGGGCTGGGGATTTAGCTCAGTGGCATAAGCACCTGCCTTGCAAGTGCATGGTTGTGAGTTCAATCCCCAGTACTGATTTTTTAAAAAACTGAATATTGAGGTTTTGGGCTGGGGATTTAGCTCAGCAGCTTAAGTGCCTGCCTGGCAAGCGTGAAGTCATGAGTTCAATCCCCGGTACCAAAAAAAAAAAAAAAAAAAAAGAATGGAAACTGACATACACATAACTGAGACATATAGAACTCCAAATAGCCACAACAAAAATAAAACTATACCCAGACATATAATAATCAATATCCCAGAAATTCAAATAAGAACAGAATATTAAAAGCTGTGAAAGAGAAGAGACAGATCACCTATAAAGGAAAGCCTATCAGAATCACAGCAGACTTCTCAACACAAACAATGAAGTCAAGAAGAGCATGAAGTGAAGCATTTCAGATCCGAAAGGAAAACAACTTCCAACCAGACTGATGTACCCTGCAAAACTGTCCTTCAAAATCAATGGAGAAATAAGATACTTCCATGACAAAGAACAGCTGAAGAACTTCATAATCACCAAACCAACCCTACAAAAAACACTGAAAGACATTCTAGACAGACAGGAAAAAACCACTAAGCAAGGCAGACAATTAAACAGGGGAAAAGTAAAGAACTAACAACAGAAAAATAACATGACAATAATAAACCAGTATATATCAGGTATAACCATTAATGTAAACAACCTCAATTCACCAATTAAAAGAAATAGACTGCGAGAATGGATCAAGAAACAACATCCAACCACGTACTGTATACAGGAAACCCATCTAACCCAAAAGGAAACTCATAGACTGAAAGTCAAAGGATGGAAAATAATACTCCATGCAACAGGATCCCTTAAAAAAAGCAGGGGCAGCTATTCTGTTTGCAGACAATGTGGACTTCAAACCAAGAATGATGAAAAGAGATAAAGAAGGTCACTACACACTAGTTAGGGGAAAAGTTCAAGAGGAAGAGATAACAATCTTACATATGTACGTACCAAATTCAGGAGCACCCAGCTATACAAAATAAATATTAACAGAAATGAAAAATCAAATAAACATTAACACAATTTTAATTGGAGACCTTAACACCTCACTGACACAAAAAGACAGGTCAGCTAGACAAAAAGTCAGCAAAGAAATAATAGAACTGAATCACATCTGTGAACCAGTGGACTTAGTGGACGTGTACAGAGTGTTCCATCACACAACATCAGAATATACATTCTTCTTAGCAGCACATGAAACATTCTCTAAAATACACCAAATACTAGCACACAGAACATGCTTAAGTAACTAAGAACTGAAATTATCCCATGTATATTATGGGATCATAGTGTCATGAAACTAGAAATTAATGACAAAAGAAACTGCAAAAACTCCACAAACACATGGAAATTAAATAATACACTCCTGAGCAATCAGTGGGTCACAGAGGAAATTAAAGAATAAATTAAATACCTACGAGCAACTGAAAATACAAATACAACTTATTGGAACCTGTGGGACTCAATGAAAACAATCCTCAGAGGAAAATTTATTGCAGTGAATTCCTACAGCAGGAAAACAGAATGAACACAAATAAACAACTTGATGCTATACCTCAAACATCTAGAAAAAGAAGAACAAGTCAAGCCCAAAGCCAAAAGAAGGTAGGAAATTATAAAGGTCAGAGCAGAAATCAATTCAATAGAGACTAAGAAAACAATACAAAGAATCAATGAATCAAAGAGTTGATTCTTTGAAAGAATAAATAAAATTGACAGTCCTCTAGCCAACCTTATTTTAAAAAGGAAAGAAAAACTCAAATTCATGCAATAAGGAATGAAAAGGGTGAAATCACTACAGACCCTGTGGAAATACAGAAGATCATCAATACCTATTTTGAAAACCTCTACTCTCATTGGCTTAATAACACAAATAAATGGAAAGATTCCCAGAAACATACGACCTACCAAAGCTGGATCAAGAAGATGTAAAACTGCTGAATAATAATTTCATTTAATGAAATTGAAAATGTAATTAAAACCTTAGCAACAAAGAAAAGCCCAGGTCCTGATGGATTCACTGTGGAATTCTACAAGAAATTCAAAGAAGACTTAATGCTCATACTCCTCAAACTTTTCAAGGAAGTGGAAATGGAAACAATTCTCCCTAATTCATTCCTAGAAACAAGTATCACTCTCATATCAAAACCAGTGAAAGACCCAACCACAAAAGAGAACTACAGGCCAATCTCCCTAATAACCATAGATGCAAAAATTCTCAATAAAATACTGGCAAACAAAATGCAGCAAATCATCAAGATTAACACCATGACCAAGTGGATTCATCCCAGGAATGCAGAGATGGTTTGACACATGCAAATCAATAAATGTAACCCACCATATAAATAGAGCCAAAAATAAGAACCACATGATCATTTCTATAGATGCAGACAAAGCTTTTGAGAAGGTCCAATACTCATTAATGATAAGAACTCTACAGAAAATCAGAGTAGATATTCTTTACCTCAATCTGATAAAAGCCATCTATGATGAACTAACAGCCAGCATCATATTAAATGGCCAAAAACTGAAAGCTTTGCCTCTAAAATCAGGAACAAGACAAGAATGTCCATTATCACCACTCCTATTCAATATACTGCTGGAAATACTAGCCAGAGAAATTAGACAAGAGAGAGAAATAAAAGGAGTAAGGATAGGAAAAGAAGTTAAATTATCAGTATTTGCAGATGACATGATATTCTTCAAAGAAGACCCCCAAAACTCCATTGAAATACTCCTATGTATAATAACTAAATTCAGTAATGTAGCTGGATACAAAGCCAACACTCAAAAATCAATAGCATTCCTATACACAAACAACAAACTCACTGAGAGAGAAATAAGAGAAGCCACACCCTTCACACTGGCATCCAAAAAAAAAAAAAAAAAAAGAAAAAGAAATACTTAAGAATAAATCTAACAAAAGAAGTAAAAGATCTATTCATTGAAAATTATAATACCCTGAAAATAGAAATTGAGGAGGATCTCAGAAAATGGAAAAACATTCTGTGTTCATGGATAAGAAGAACAAAAATGGTGAAAATGGCCATTCTCCCAAAATTATTACACAGCTTTAATGTAATTGCAATCAAAATACCACTAGCATACCTCACAGATCTAGAAAAATCATTCGTAAAATTCATCAGAAGAGACCTAAAATGGCAAAGACAATTCTAGGCAACAAAGGCAAGGCAGGATGCATCACAATCCCTGACTTGAAGTTACACTACAAAGCTACTGTACTAAAATCCACATGGTACTGGAATAAAAACAGACCTGACGATCAATGGAAGAGATTAGAAGACACAGCTATAGCTACAAACACATTCAGCCACATTATCCTTGACAAAGAGGCCAAACATGTTCACTGGAACAAAGATAGTCTTTAAAAAATGGCACTGTAAAAACTGGCTCTCCATATACTGAAAACTAAAACTAGACCCATGACTATCACTGTGTACTAAACTAAAGTCAAAATGGATAAAGATCTAAATATTAAAACAGAAACACTAAATCTGCTGGAAGAAAAAGTAGGTAGAAATCTTGAAGACATAGAAGTAGACAGAGAATTCATGAACAAAACTCAAACCACACAGGAAATATTTCCCAGAAACAATAACTGGGATCATGTCTTACTAAAAAGTTTTTGCATGTCAAAAGAAATCTCCAACAGAATGAAAAGGAAACCCATGAATGTTGAAAAAAATATTAGTCAACTGTCCCTCAGACAAAGGACTTCTGTCTAGAACATAAAAAGAATTAAAAATAATCAAACCCCCAAAATTCAAAGGCCCAATCCAAAAATGGGCATCTGAGATGAATACACAGCTCTCAGATGAAGAAATGCAAACGGTAAATAAATACCTGAAAACATGTTCAGCGTCATTGGTCATTAGAGAATATAAATTAAAACCACACTGAGATTCCATCTCCAGAAAGAATGGCCAGGATCAAGAAAACCACCAACAACAAATACTGGAAAGACTGTGGGGAAAAAGTGCTTTTCTGCACTGTTGGTTGGAGTGTAGACTGGTGCAACCACTATGGAGGTCAGTGTGGAGATTCATCAAAAAGCTGGGATTGGAAGTCTCATTGACCCAGCTGTTCCACTTCTGGGCATATTCCCAGAAGAACTGGAAACATCATATCACAGTAACATATGCACACCCATGTTTATAACAGCATAATTTATAATAGCCAGATCTTGGCAACAACTTAAATATCCATCAACTGAGGAATGGATAAAAAAGATGTGGTGTGGCCCTGAAGCAAGGCCAGCAGATTGCTGTAGCTACTGGTTTCAAACAGGAGCCTAAAGAGAATTCTTTCTGTAGTCTGTTGGCCATTTCAGAACTTTGGAAATGTAATGGTCAATTCATCAGAAAGAAATAGCAGGTGAGTGTGGCGGACTTTAGGGGGCCTGCAGGGGAGAGACCCTGGCATGTTGTCGGGACCTGCAACATGTGGTTGACTTGGGGTGTTGGGAGAACAAGGAACTCCCCGCCTCTCTGGGGGGCGGCTGTGAGCCTGCCGGCACACAGGCTGAGAATCAAACATCTCATGTCGTCCTGTCCGCCATTCCGTTTCCTCCCCTCACCCCAGCAAATGGGAGCCAGTGAATCTTGTGAAAAGACTGGCTGTGTTATTTACTATGAACTCCCTGTATGCAGGGATAGGGGCAACCATTTAGAAGAAAACAGGAGACAATATGACAGGTGGTGAGGTTCCTGGTTGTCTAGCTTTGAAATTTATGCTTTCTTATGTCCTGTTCTGTTCTGTTTTGTTGTGTTTAATTTTATCCCCTTTAAAATAAAAATTTTTAAAAAAAGATGTGGTATTTTTATACAATGGAATACGTACTACTCAGCTGTAAAGAATGATCACATTGAGATATTTATAAGTAAATGGATGCAACTTGATACCATACTTAGTGAAATAAATCAAACTCACATGTGTAAATTCTGTATTGTCTCCCTAGTGTAAGGAATGGTAAGAGTACATAAGACACAAAATCCTCAATAAATATAGTGAAAGGGTAAGAATGTGCTCAAAGGGGAAAACATAATAATATCTCAGGGAAAAGAAGGAAAAAAAAGGAAGGGAAAAGAAAAAAAAATAGCTAAATTTGTATAAACATACTTAAGATAGCTAAGATGATTGTTCTACAAATTCTATTAGTTCTTGGAACAAAACAGTTAACATTCATAGGATTGGATCAACTTTGCATGTTTGTGTCTGGTTATCTGAGGAATACTTTTGAAGTTTACTATGTGAAATAACAACCTCAGCTATGTTCCTACCACCTTGTTTTGAGAGGTCCATACTGTCTTTGTATTAGACTCTTTGCTATTGTTATTTATTTATCTTTTTTGTTTCTTGTTTTTTCTAGTAATTTGTTTTGTTTTCCCCTCTAATACAGAAAGGATAGGTATACATGTAGAGACTTACACATGCCCAGAACTTCTCTTAAACAGTTTACGAGAATCGATTATATTATGTGTGATGAAATGAACAGCTACTTTAAAGAAAAAGAAACATTATGGTATCCATTGCTGATTTCCTATCATCATGCTGTGAAGTCCAGTAATGCTTTTATTCTTTGTTTAGAGTGGTTTTAGTCTGTTTTGTATTGTTGAATTTCAACATACATGAAGGTATGGACAGCTATTTTGAAGAGAACAAGAGACAGTACAGTAGCCATTGTTGATTTTCCTATTGTCTGGTTTTGAAGGCCTGTAATGCCTTCATTATTCTGTTTTGATCAGTTTTATACTGTTTTGTTGTGTATGAATTGTGTGTGAAGACATAGACAACTACTTAGAAGAAAACAAGAGACATTATGATAGCCAATGTAGATCTCCTGTTGTCTTGCTTTGAAATCTGTGTCACATTTTTTCTTCTGATCTGCTTTATTTTACCCTCTTTAAATAAAAAAAAAAAAAGACTTCAATCCATGGTCCCTTCGTCCTATTGCCTTATGCATCACGGTGGTGAGCACATGGCAGAATAAACTGCTCAGCTCATGGTGGCCAGGAAAGGTGTGGTAGAGACTGAGGTGCCTTACCCCCTCCCAGAACCCCCATGACCTCACTTCCTTCACTAAGTGCACCTCCTAAAGTTTCTGCTGTGTCTTGAAACTTCATTAGTCTTCAACACAAGCATCTTTCAGGGACATTTAAGATCCAAACCAAAAAAGGCAGACATGGAAAAAGCAAAGAAACCAATTCTTCCCTTAAGCCTCCAAAAGGAACCGACCTAGATTTTATACTTCCATCATCTAGAAATAAAAAAAGTAATGTGTGTTGTTTTCAGCCACATTCATGGTAATTTGTTACCATGATGATAGGACACTGATATACTTGTAACCTTTTTCTGAGCCTGACTCCAACTTTCTCACAACTTCCATGAATTAACTGATGTGTTCCCTATAAATCTTTTTCTGAAACTAATCAGGGTTGATTTGCATTACACCCAACAAAGGACCAAAGCTCACAATTCTAGATTGTTCCACTAAGGTTGTTGTTCCTCTAAAAAACCCAGCAGTGTCAGCACCTTGGTCTACATTCACCTCCATTTCCCAAGTTAGAGCTCTTCTCGCCTGCTCTGTGCTCAGAGGGCTGAGGGCTTGCGATTGGCAGCCCCACAGAACCACACAGACTGGGGGGAAAGGCAGTGTGCCCAAAGCAGTGAGGTAAGTGTTTTTACCAGAGAAAGGAGGAAAATAATAGTGGCCAGGCAACAACAACATGCTGTAATTAGTATTTCTGAGGCATAAAAGGTATCTTCTTGTACAAGAGTTAGATTGCAAAAAAATTTTAAAAAAGGAACTTCCAATTAAATATGGTAAATTAAATGTGTTTATCTCTTCTTTTTTTTCTGAAATTTTACATACAAAAAATGGTTTTTACCCCAAGAGTACCCATAGGAAATTAATATCAGTAAATCAAAAAAGCCACAAAGCTTTGAAAACTATGAAACAGGTGGAAGAATTATAACTGACTTTGCTAAGCATCCTGAGTGGTGGAGACCGAGAAGCAGCCAGCCTGCGAGCCGTAAGCCTTGGGAGCAGAGGTGCAGGGGAGCCAGTGCTCCTGTGTGTGAGAACCCCACCCCGCCTCATCACCAGGTGAGGGAGATAGGGAATCTGGTACGATTCAATAATGCAAATATAAAATAGATTCAGACAGATTAATCAGTATGCCCAACGCACCTCTAGGGAAAATTCATACAGCAAATTATTTAAAATGTAAACAGATAAGGGCTGGGGATTTAGCTCAGTGGCACAAGCACCTGCTTGGCAAAAGTGAGGTTGTGAGTTCAATCCCCAGTGCCAAAAAAAAATGTAAACAGATAGCCAAAATTTATCAGATAGTTGATTAAAGCTTCCAGCATCAACAGTTAACCCAAAGGAAATAAGGCCAATGCGAGGAATAGAACAAAGATCATGAAATGAACAAAAAGTCTAAAATGAAAGAACTCAAAAGCTAAAAACAACGGACAATAGTAGAGGAAAATGAAATATTCCAGAGTGATCAATATCTGAGCAATATAGTATCCAGAAAGAGAAAATTGGATGAAACTATCAAATAAATCAAACAAAAAATTGTTTGTTAATTTATTTACCACATTTATTATACCACGTGTGTTTGGCATTTAATAACCAAATCAAAAGCCTCTCCTTGGCAGGGTGTGGTGATGTATGTCTGAAATCCCAGCTATTCAGGAGGCTAAAGCAGAAGGATTACAAGTTCAAAGCCACCTTGAATAATTTAACAAGACTTTATCTCAAAACTTTATTTTAGCTTTTTATTTATTTACTTTTTTGGTCTTTTTTGAGACAGGGTTTCACTATATGCTTCAGCCTGTCCTTCAACTCACTGTGTAGCTCAGGCTGGCCTGAAATTCACAGTGATTCTCCTGCCTCAGCCTCCTTCATGCTAGGATTATAAGTGTGCACCACCATGCCTGGTTGTCTCAAAATTTTAAAAGTTTAGAAAGTGTATGTTTCGGGCCAGGGATTTAGCTCAGTGGCTTAAGCGCCTGCCTGGCAAGCGTGAGGTTGAGAGTTCGATCCCCGGTACCAAAAAAAAAAAAAAAAGTGTATGTTTCACAGACACACACATACACACACCACCTCCATGTTGTGAGTAGCTTCCTCACTTGCTCTGCTCAGCCGAGGTGGGGTTCACACTCAATCTCCATGAAAATCTTACTTTTGCCAGGGATTTAGCTCAACGGCATAAGCGCCTGCCTTGCAAGCGCATGGTCATGAGTTCGATCCCCGGTACCAAAAAAACCCCCCTTACTTTAGCTATGTCATCCAGGCCTTCCCTGCTTTGACTCCTCATTTGAGTACTTTCCATGTTTTACCCTTTAAATTGCAAATATTTGATATTCCATGAACAACACCATAGTATTGTATATATTTTATTACAATAAATATGCCTTGATGAATATGTTACAGTCAAAAAAAAAGCTTATAATTTAGAAACCAATAGTCTAGAGTAAACATGTAACTTGTATCTAACAAAATGATGTTTTTGCTTTTGTTTGTGGTCCCAGGAAGTGAACCCAAGGTCTCTGCACTGATCGGCATTCCCAGTCCCTTTTTAAAACAGAGTCTTAATTGCTAAATTGCTCAGGCTAGGCTCAAACTTGTGATCCTCCTGCCTCAACCTCCCAGAATGTGAAAATTATGGGTATGCACCTCCATGTGTGGCTATCATTTGCCAGTAGATGGAAATCTGTTAAGTGCCTACATAACAGTAAACAACCCTCACAAAATTAAATTAATCAAACATAGTCTCAATGTTCACTTTTTCATGTTCATTTCTTTATATGAACAAAAATGAATCCCAGGAAATCCCTAGGGTAAGTTGCAAAGTTCTCTCAATAAATTAATCAATCTAAGGTATTTTGGGAGATAGAGAGAAAGTGAACGAGAGGGAGAGGGAGAGAGAGAGAGAGAGAGAGAGAGAGAAAGACAGAAAGAGAGAAAGAAAGAAAGAAAGAAAGAAAGAAAGAAAGAAAGAAAGAAAGAAAGAAAGAAAAGAAAGAAAAGGAAGGAAGGAAGGAAGGAAGGAAGAGAAAGGAAAGAAAGAAAGAAAGAAAGAAAGAAAGAAAGAAAGAAAGAAAGAAAATTAGAGAGTCTACAGTTCAAGCCAAACTTCAGTCCCTTCTTGCCAACCCAAATACATGGTGGAGAGGAATACTAAAAAATTATTTTAACTACATTATTTGGATAATAGCTATAATTTTCATTTGATTTTGCAAGTGGGATTAATTTTTTAGTGGAAGAAAGATTTTGACAAATCATATTTTTTTAAAATTTTATTTAGAAAGAAAAAAAAAAACAACCAAACAGAAAAAAGGGTAGCAACAATACAGAATTCCAAAGGAAAAAAGACAAACAACAACAACAAAAAACCACTAAGAAATCACTAGTTGATAAGTTACATACTGTCATCTTGGAAATAGTTGTTCAAGTTACAAAATTAAAGCATACAAAGTAGACATTCAAACAGTGAGACTATTAACAGTTCTGCAAAACAATCTAACAAAACAGTAATATGGTCATCTATCTTCCACACTTAAACATACATGCAGTTATATCCTTTAGAGCACTTTCTTTTGTTCTCTTTTTTACAGTAGCAATTATGCATTTTGGGTTCTATTACTCCTACAGTTCTTATTACTTTTTTTTTATTTTAAAGAGAATAAAACAAAAGAGGGCAGAACAGAGCAGATCAGAACAACATAAGCAACACAACACTTTACAATAAGACAACCGGACATTAACAGTAGCTGTCAAAATATCTCTTTCTCTGCTATAGTTGAGCATAGTTTCAGATACAATAATATCAAACATAACACAATAGTATAAAACCATTCAAGAGAATGAAAGAATTACAGGACATTCTGAACCGAATAACTATGATCAATGGCTACTATAATATCTCATTTTGAGTAAAAAGATTTATTTATACTATCACATATATTAAAATCCCAATAAGATACAACATGATAGAACCGATGGTAATAGCAGAGTAGAAGCATGGTAGGACTTCTAAGGAAGATGATATTAAATCAGCAATGGCTGCCATAATGTTTTGTTTTCTTCAGAGACAAATCATATTTTTAAATTCTTAGTACAAGAATCAAGAGGTAATAGAAAGTTATAAAAGGTCCAGTTTATATCTTTTTTTTATACTTTTTTTTTTTTTTTGGTACCGGGGATCGAACTCACGACCTTGCGCTTGCCAGGCAGGCGCTTAAGCCACTGAGCTAAATCCCCAGCCCCTAAAGGAGGTTTTTTTTTTTTTTTTTTGGTACCAGGGATCAAACTCACAACCTTGCACTTGCCAGTTAGGTGCTTAAGCCACTGAGCTAAACCCCCAGCCCTTGGTCCAGTTTATATCTGGCAACTAACATGCCTTCAGGCATGACATGCATTATGCTTACTAGTTCCTGAATAAAAACAAGATAACCAGAAACTTTTATGGGGAAAATAAGAATTGACTTGGTATCAGAACTAGCCTAGGAAATCCAGAATGTGTCATCATTAAGAATATACATAATTACAAACACAGGGAGGAATACCATTCAGTTGAAGAATTCTGTTCATTTAATTACCTCAATTTTCAAGGACATATTCTTAGCACAAGAAATAGAGAAAAATAAGTAGTACAGGGAATTATGCTTCATATTAATTTTCATTTATTAGTATTTTTTGTGGTGCTGGAGACAGAACCTAGGCAAGTGCTATACCACTGAAATACACCTCCAGCCCCTGTACTCTTTTTTAAATTCAGTGAGCATGTGTCATTACCAATGAATCTGATCATCTGCGGCCATGCCACCCTGAACGCGCCCAATCTCGTCTGATCTCGGAAGCTAAGCAGGGTCAGGCCCGGTTAGTACTTGGACGAGAGACCAATGACTCTGATAAACTTGTTCATACTGACAAACTTGTGTGTAAAACATGATTTTTGCTGGGCATGGAGCTCCATGCCTGTAATCATAGCCACTCAGGAGGCTGAGTCAGGAGAATAACAATCACAAGTTCCCAGGACAACCTGGGAAACTTAGAAAGACCCTGTTTCAAAAATTCCCAGGGGCTGGGAATTTAGCTCAGCAACATAAGCACCTGCCTGACAAGCATGAGGTTGTGAGTTCAATCCCCGCTACCACAAAAAAAAAAAAAAAATTGAGGCCGAGGGTATGGTTCAGTGGCATAAGCTCCTGCCTTACAAGCACAAGGTCCTGAGTTTGATTCTCGGCAGAAAAATTAATAAGTAAATAAATAAAATCACTGAGAGTGTACATCAGTGATACAGTGATACAGTCTTATCCAGCATAGCTAACACCCTGGGTTCAATTCCTTGGACCACAGAAAAAGGAAGAGTAAGGAAAAGGGGGAGGGGAGGGAAAGAGAAGGAATTTTTTCAGCTCATTTTCTTTATAAGGCATGTTTGTAGCACATAATGTTTACATTCTTATGGAGAGCTGGCACATAATACATCCTGATTCCTTTTTTATTTCCTTTTCTTTCCCTTCCTCTCTTCCCCATTCATCTCTTGATCTCTTTCCTCTTTGAGAATCATTTATCTCCCTCCTTCCTATTGCCTTTTCTTTTTCTCTTTATTTATACTTTGAGGTTCTCACATAAGGGAAACAATGCGATATTTAAGCTTATGTGTCTGATCTCTTTGACCTAACATTATGGTTTTAAATGCATCCTCTTCCCCACAAGTTTATCTTTCTTTATGTCAGCATAGAACTCCTTTGTGTAAGTCCCGCATTTTGTCCCTGTTCACCGGTTGATGCATATAAGGCTACTTCCAATATTTACCTACTATGAATTGTGCTGCTATAAACATGGACAAGAATAAACTATTTTATTTGAATTGCATTCTTGTGATAGTTAACTGATTGTGTGAGCTTCAGAAATGCCCGACTAAGTTGTTTCAGCATAATTCTGAGTGCAGCTGCGACTATTTACTGAAGACAGAAGACCACTCTGGGGCTGTTTGTCACCTGAATGGTATAAAGGGGCAGCAACAAGAGAAGGCTGTTTCCTTGTCCTCAGAGGAGCTCCAGTTTTCACCTTCGCCTGGGATGTCATCTCCTGGCTTCTGGTGTAGACCCTTTGGCCTCCTCTAAACTCACCGAGCCACTACAGTGAGCTCCAAGGCTTCAGCTGGACCCTTTGGATCTCCAGCACGCAGACAGACCTCTTGCACCCTTCCACATCTGATCTGCGGGCCACCACTGTAAGCCACTCTTGTAAATTCTCACATACCTTGCATTAAATCTGTTTCTCCAGTAAGCACTATTTGATACAGTTTTCAACGGCGGGCAGTGATGTCAGAAGCCTAACCTACATCACTAGACCACAAGTGGTAATGTCTTGTTTGCAGCCTGTAGGTCAGTGAATAAGTTCAGGCTGTGCAGCCTGGGGAAGAAGCAGCCTGCCATCCCACAAGCACCCTGCTGGCTCCATGGCTAATTCTCCTCAAGGCAGGGACTTATATCCAAGCTGATTGAAGGAAGCAGCCAGCTCTTTTTCCTGCCTGATGAAGAGCAATCCCATCTGGATATCTCTCTTAAAATCAGCTGTATCAGTTCAGAAAAAGCATGTATTTATGAGTAGGAGGAATTTTGCTCTAGATAATATGCTTAACTTGTGTACACTTCAGTTTCTATGCCTATAAGAGAAATAATGTCTACATTATGTCTGTGGGATACCATTCTATCTGCATTACAATGCTGTGTATTTATCACAATATATATTATAGAGCATATAATTAATTGCAGTTTGTGCTCACTCTGGCTGAATTCAGAATTAAACTCATAACTGTAGAGCGAGAAGCTTTGCACTGTCAGATTAGAACTCAGTGGGGTCACTTGCACCAGGGTTCCAATGTAACCACCGGCTGTAACCTAACTACATGAATTTAGGCAAGGAAGTTCACTTTTCTTGGCCTCTGTTTTTCAATTTATAAAACAAGAAAAAAAAACACTTTTCTTTCTACATTACAAGGATTTTTGTGGGACGAAACTGGAAAAATCTATGTCAAAAATGCTTTATAAATAATAGAATGATATTTTTATTATCATCAATATTACTATTACAGGTAATAGGATTCTTATGAACAACATTTAATTGTTGTATTCATGACAGATAAGACAAAGGAAAGGAATTACCTGCTTGAGGAAAAACTAGTTATCTCATAGCCAGCTCTTTTTTATTTTTTTTTTATTTTATTTTAAGGGGGTAAAATTAAACACAACAAAACAGAACAGAACGGGACATAAGAAAGCATAAATTTCAAAGCTAGACAACCAGAGATCTTCACCATCTGTCATATTGTCTTTTGTTTTCTTCCAAATGGTTGTCCATATCTTTGCATATGGGGAGCTCATACTAAATAACATAGCCAATCTTTTCACAAGATGTGTAGTTCACTGGCTCCCACTTGCTAAGAGTGGGGGGACATGGAACGGGGGACAGGACAACATGAGATGTTTGATTCTCAGCCCATGCAACGGCAGGGCACAGCCACCCCCAAGAGGGGAGGAGTTCCTTGTTCTCCCGGCTCCCCAAGTCAACCGCATGGTGCAGGTCCTGAGGTGCCAGGGTCTCTCTCCTTCTGGCCGCGGAGAGTCTGGCACACTCACAGCCACCCCCCCCCCAGAGAGGGGAGGAGCCAGCTCTTTTTCATATTGAAGAAGTAACAATTAAAATACAACTTATATTCTGTCTGCTAACGCTAATAATTTCCATATTTACCTTGGTTTTTTTGTTTTTTTTCAATATTGAGGATTGAACCCAGGGTCCTTGCACATGCTATGCAAGTCCTCTACCACTAAGCTACTCCATATCCCTTTGTAAAAATTTTATTTTGGAACAAGGTCTAGCTGAATTGCCCAGCCTGTTACAACTGTCCTGCCTCAGCCTCCTAAACAGCTAGGATTACAAGTGTATGCCACTGAAGCCAGTTTGATTTTCTTATTTATGCAGCAGTTCCTACCTGTCTTGATTACTAGGACACACACAGAAACATTGAGAGAGATGTCAAAATTTTTAACAAGGAATCACCTGTATTCAGATGAGTTCTTTATTTCTTCAGGTAAGTGGTTGTGGACAAGGATCTTTTGTTAGTGTCTAAACTAGTTACAAAGATTTGGCAACAGCTCCCAGATTTAGGCGTTGAAAGCCTTTTTTAAAATGCAATATGTGTAAATGTACCTAATACTGCTCAACTGTTTATACTTTAAAAACTGGTTGAGGGGTTAGGAGTTAGCTCAGTACTACAGCACATGCATATGTGCAAAGCCCTGGTCAATCCCCAACACCAAACAAACAAACAAACAAAAAAACCAGAAATAGTAAATTTTATGTTAAAGTCAAAATAGTAAATTTTATGTTATATAAATTTTACCACAATAAAAAAGCTAAACAAGATATTAGTTTATGGGAAATCAAGATGGGCCTGCAGCTCAGTGATGGAGCATGTGCCCAGCTCTGCCAGAAAATGACTAATAACGCTTTTATCAGATTATTTCTAGGGACCCAAATATGGAGTGAAACCCAAGGTTAAAATATTTTGGGGGGTTTATTTTGTGATGCTGAAGTTCAAACTCGGCCTCACATGTGATAGGGAAACACTCTCCCATTGTGCTACATCACCAAAGTCAAAATGTTTAAGAGACTTAGAAGATCAACTCGGTCTTCACATGCAAATACAGAATCAGCTTTGAACACACTTTCTACGTTACAGGGGCAGTTTTTTACCTTACCTTTGAAGAATTTTCTTCCAGCATGGCTTGTTTTGTTTTGGTGGTGGTGGTGGTGGTGGTGGTGGTGGTGGTGGTGGTGGTACTAGAGAACGAAGCCAGCCCCTTCACCCTGAGCTCTAACCCCAGTCCGTTTTAGTTTTCATTTTGAGGCACAGTCTTGCTAACCTTCTCAGGTTAACCGCAAACCTGAGATACAGCTGCCTCAGCCTCCCAAGTCACTGGGACAGCAGGCTGACTCAATTCTTTGAGAGGTTTTTTTCTTTTAATTTATTTTACAGTATAGCAGATAGTTCCAAAAAGAATAATCATAATATTCTTCATATTTCATTAAAATCTTTGAAAATCCATTTGCATTTTAAAAATGTATTCTTAGCTTCAAAAATTTTAGAAAAACAAGTATGGTCAGGACAGCTGTTAATTATAGTAATAAACAAGTAGCTAATAGGGACTGTTTCTGTCAAAAAGGAACAAAATTATTTTTCTTGGCCTTACCTCCACATTTCATTCCTTACTTAGTCCTATTCATCTTCTAATACAATAAAGTCAATTTATTCATGGCAAGGTGAAAATTAGTATGTAGTCCTTGAAAGGTGGGTCTGATGATATTTTTTATTTGTATCATCTTTGGTTGAGAATATTGCATTCAATAACTTTAAGGAGAATAAAATTACTTGACTGGCCTACACAGCAGAAGTAAGTATTTTTTAATAGCAAGCTGCCTTTATATGGGCGTATTTTTACATCCTAAAATAACATCTCCATTATCTTGGTTACAGTTCAACTCTTCCAAATCCATAAGAAATGTGCTAGGTATGAGTGTATGGTGATGATTCACAGATTTGAAATAACACCTACTCTCCTTTGCTCTGGCACAAAATGTGTCAGTGGAGCCTGCAATTAGGAAAATTAACTTGGCCCATTTTGCCACAGGATGATGACGTCAGTCTACACATGGACATCAGAAATGTGTCTGCAAAAGTGAATTTAGAAAACAACTCAACTCTAGCACTGACTGGTGCCTTTGCAATGTCCTCTTTGTCACTGATAGTAGCACTGATAATATTCATAAAAACTACCATATATTTCTTCTAGTCTTATTATGGTTTCCTGTTTTATAGATGAGGCATTTAATAAATTGCCCAAGATAATACAGCCAGCTAATAGCAGATCTTGGATTAGAACCTGTTCACTCTCTTGATCAGGACTGGCTACATAATTTGACAGGCTCGATATAAAGATAAATATATAGTGCATCTTGTTCAAAAATTAGGAAAAATTTCAGGGCTGGGGATGTAGCTCAGTGGTGGAATGCTTATGTAGTTCGATCCCCAGCACTGAAAAAAATTATTAATAATTTGAAGACAGCAACTGCAGGGCGTTACACTAGTGGGGGGTGGGGCCTTTCTAAACACACAGCACCCAGAGGATGTGGAAGCCACGCAACTGGCCCTGCTCCTAACCGGACTGCTTGCCTTGTCTTGTCCTTACCCCCTGCCTCAGCCTAGTTTAGCAAAGGTTTGGACCAACCCACAGCTCCACTGTAAGAGGTCCTGTGTAGACCCGTGAGAGGCACGGGTCAGCCTGGAGACAAACCTGCATGTCTCACTCAATCGTAAGTTAACTTCCTGAGGTAAACATTTCACCTCAACATTTAACTCAACAGCAGAATGTACCCCACTATCTTATGTGACTTTTGAATGCAAAATCTCTTTTGTTGGTTTCTAAGACCTGCATTTAATCTATGGCTTAGAAAAAACAACTTGGGTGCTTTCCAGTGGAGTTTTAAGCCTGTAACGTGGTGCGTTGTACATTGCTTCTTCTGCAGCAACTAGATGGGAAGGCCCTCACAGCCTCCTAATTATAGAGTGCTAACTAATGAACCTTTTTCTTCTCTAGATCTTCTTTTGAAAATCTTTCCAAATGCTTCACTTGACACCCTCATTCAGAGAAAGACTAGAGCTGCGTAGAAGACATAGTCCTGTGTAAACCTTTTACCATCACACACATCCCAAGAACAAAGGGACTCTGTATGTGGTGTGCATAGAGAGACTGAGCCAGGCAGCTCGGGTTTCTAGAGACAGGAATGACTTCTTTGTGCCTCTGTGGTGGGAAAAGTTTGGAGGGAAGGTCTCTATTCTTTGCAGGTTTTCTACATTATTTGGTGTCCTGGCCCAGACTTTCTTTTCCCTGTCTTCTCTCTCTAGCTGGCTCTCCCTGTTTCCTATCCTCACATGTGCTTCCTGTGATTCCCTTTCCCAGAAGACACTTTAGTGGTTGCTATCTTTAGTTCCCTCTATTAAGGAGTAAGGAGGAGGAATCAGAGCCAGCACCCGACTGAGATGCACCATACTTTATGATTTAAATGCAGGCAGCTGGAATCGATGCCCCCCTACTTCTTATGGATAAGGTTAGATGAAGTTACAGAAGGTGTGTAAATTTCCCATAGGGAAGATGTCTAGATATGTACAAATATCTGGAATGCTAGTTCTCAACTGTGTCATACCCCTTATCCCTGTTCTAAATAAAACATTCTCTTCACTGTCCTGAATTGAAATTCATATCTAATATGATATTCTTACACATGAAAAAATATTTTAAATTAATATATTATATTAACTGTAATTATATTACACTTAATGCCTTAAGTGTAATATAAAAGAAAAAGAAAATTAGAATTAGGGTCTATGTTGAAGTAATTATAAATTTTTTTAACCCACATTAATGCCCTGCAGAGTATTTGAAAGTCAGGCAGGACAGTTCCTCTGTTCTATGGAACTGTGCCTCTCATCTGTCAGTCCTGGCCTCCAGCTGCCAAATGGCAGTTACCATACACCCTCTGCATCTGTGATAACCAAAAATGTACCCACAATTCTCAGACAACATCCAAATAATGGTGCTGTCCCCATACCCCATGTGAGCCAGTGGTCTGAGTAAGAGTATCTGCATATTGAGTTCTTTTTGATCCTCCCTTGGTTAGGATTCCTAGGCAATAGAGCAAGTTATTTTTGTATTTTAAAAATGAAAAAAGAATAAAAATGATACAGAGTTTCAAAAAACAATAGGAGATTAACACTGGTTAATATATTGCTATCTTCAAAGTTGTTGTTCAGATTACAAGATATAGGCATGAAAAAAGATCAAACAATTGAACAATGAAAGTACAAACTGTTCTTTTTGATGAACTAACAGAGATTAATAGTATAGTCATCTATCTTGTGTATATATATATATATATATATATATATATATATATAGTCTTTTCTTTTCTTTCTTTTCTCCTTTCCCCTATTCCAGTTGTGAACAAGTTCTTCTTGCCATCCTCCCAGGCTGAGTTTTAGGGGTTGGCAAGCCTGAACCCAACAGCATGCATTTTCTATTTGTACATATCTATTTTTAGGCTGCTAGTTTTAAAATAGCAGACACACGGATACACACAGCCCAAATTCACTGTGGTCACTGACCACATGGAATGATGAGGCTTTGGCCAGGGAGTGGCCATGCTGTGCATGGGCTGATGGTTATGAGGGAGGAGGTATACAGAATATTTATTTTGTGCTATGTTTAAATTTTAGGGAGATAAAAATGATGGGTATGCTGATGTGGGTAGGTTCCTAAGAAAGATTGGTTGGTCTTACACCCTGTTTCTGGGACCTGTCTTACCTCCAACTTAGAGTTACTAAAGACACTCTGAATTGTAAGTATTTTTCCCCTGGCCAGAATCAGGTACTAGTATCTGCCTCTCTTTCTGACAGCTGCATATGAAATTGAAGTAAAGATATAAAGGGAATAAGAGTCCCCTAACCATCATACCCCTTGACACATACCTCTAGTTAGGATCTACCCACATACCATTTACTAGACACTAATAAAGACACAGAGTCTGACCAAATAGAAAAAAAATTGGTATGTTTGTGGAAACTTTGGTGAATCACCCTCCAGCATTTACCAGAGGTCAGTGTGCTTTGCCGCCAGAATCAACTAATATTTGAATGGGAAAATTCTGAACAATCAAGGGAAAACTTGAGCAGCAAAATTCCTCTGCATTGTGAGTTGTAATATAACATTTGTCCCACTTAAATTATTTTCATACAAGAATACTGTTTACTAGCATAACACCAAGCTTATTTTTTGAGTAGTGCAGCTTTTATGTGAGCCATTAAGAATAAAGCAGGCAGGACTTTGGGGTAGCTCAGTATTAGAGCACTTGTTTTGCATGCATAAAGCCTTTTGTTTGATTCCCAACACTGCAAATAACAACAATGGTGACAATGATAATAATAATAAAGTACGTTTAATCAATGAATGAGAGAATGCAAAAATGCATTCCAAGGGAGAGGGAAATGTATCATTCATATATGTATTCATTTAATTTCATACCCAGCTTAAATTTACTTATATTATATTATATGTGCTTACCAAGTGAGATAGTCATTTGATTAAACAGTAATCCTTGTTAGAGACAACATTTTCTGTAGTCCAGGCTATACCTAAATGTGACCAGGAATGATGAAACCATACTGAGAAGCTCCACTATAAATTTACAATTATAACTTGGGCAGGCACCAGGTATGATGGTGCATGCCCGCAATCCCAGCTCTGCAAGGCTGAAGTAGGAGGATCAAAAGTTTGAATCCAGCCTGGGCAATTTAGCAAGACCCTGTTTCAAAATAAAAACATACAAGAAGAGTAGGGATATAGTTCAATGCAAAGACCCTAGGTTTACTCCTCAGTACCACAAAAAGAACAAATAAACAAATAAGCCTATGTCTGGTAGGCCTTCAATGCTACTGGCAGTCACACTGTTTCTTGGTCTTTTTATTGTCCCACTCTCCTAGGTAACTATATCTCTTCTGTTCTCAAATCTCAGATTCCTACTCATTGTTCATCATCATTCTTATGACCTTCCATTAAATTGCTCTTATGAAGGTCGCCTCAACTTCCCTGCTCATATATCCAATGCCCTGTCTGCATCTTCATCTTACTTCATCAGTTTGCAGAATATGATCACTCTCTTCCGAAGCACTGAATCAGTTTCCATGAGGTTTATGAAAGCACCCTGGTCTTACATTCTTCATCCCTCTCTAAGTGCTCTTCCTCAGTCTTCTTGGTTAGGTCCTCTTCATCCCTCGGATCTCCAAAAGTCTGGTGTCCCAGGATCTAGCCTGTGGATCTCCTCTATTCCATCTTCAGTTGCTATTTGGTGATATCTCATTCAGTGCCTTTAACTGAACCTAGCATGTGCTACGTCTGGTCTGCATTTCTCCCCTGAACTGCAGAATCATATACCCACTGCCTCCTTAATATTTCTACTTGGACGAGTAACAAACATCCAACTTTAGCAAATCCAGAACTGAACTCACCTCCTCTTGCCACTGTGATGCATCAGTGCTCCTTCTTTGTCTTCCCCCTTCTTCCTTTCTTCTCCTTTTCTCTGTCTCTGTCTCTGTCTCTCCCTCTCTCCCTGTCTCTCTCTGCTTTTTTTTTCTTAAAATTGCCAATCAGAACACGATCTTCACAAGGGTAAGGCTTATAGCTTTTTTTTTTTTTGTCTCCTAGCACCTCAAAGAATATCTACATGCATGCATAGAGCACTGAATAAACCATGCATGGTGGCACATGCAGGTAATTCCAGCACTCTGGCAGGAAGATTACAAATTCAAACCCAGTTTAGGACACTTAGAAACTTAGCAAAACCTGTCTCAACAGTGTGTGCACGTGTGTGCGTGTGTTAGGAATATATCGCAGTGCAAATGCCCTGGATTCAATATCCAGTATCTAAATAAATAAAGCATTCAATAAATTTTTACTAAATGCCTACTGCATGTGAAACATCAGCTTTAAGGGCCAGTGAAACAGAGATGAATAAAGTTGTTTAATGCTCTGGACTTCAAGCCCCTCATCTATAAAATAATATTCCCTCTGAAATTATTCTGAGGATTAAATGACTAAATATTTACACCATGTTTGGAATAGCATCTAGCACTTAGTAAGTGCTGTTAAGTAAACATATATAAATACATTCATGTATGTGTGTGTATACATGCATATATGTATATTTATATAATTCCTCACTTTGAAAAGGTCACATGTAGTGGAAAATAAGGCATAACCATAAGAAAATACCAAATGTACAGTGATAGCCAAGAAGATGAGAAGGGTCAACTTCTCCTTAGGGTAAAACAAACCTTCACAAAACAACTGATTTTGAGCATGAATCTTAGAGACTCCTTGGAGGTTTTTAGTAGCCTAACAAGAAGGGCACTCTAAGCTGAAGACACAGAACAAATCTTTGAATCAGGAGGCTCTGAAGTAAGAAAAAAATCTGTCCTCCCACTGTTGCAGCAATACTGAGTCCAGGAAGGGAAGTCAGGTGACAGTGACCAGCTCTACTTTACACAGGTGGTCCTGGCTGGAATAGTTTCCAACAAAAGCCAGGCAACGAGTGCCTGTGAGTCAGCATTTTCATATGAGGCAGAAGCAGGAGCTACAAAGGCGGGACAGGACAGCCTGGCAGTTCCTCTGATTAGCTGGCAGGGTGAGATCACCAGTTACAAGGCTGGATTCATGTTCATGCAGCTTGGTATGGTTAGGCATCCTGCACATTCAGTTATGTTCTTATGGTTACAGGGGTCAAGAAAGTATAAAGCCATGAAGTGGTTGCAGAGCTAGACAGTTTCAAAAGAACAAAATTTTTCAAAAGGACCAATTGTCCTGACACAGTTTTTCCTTTTTGCCACCTTCCGGGAAGTGATGATTTGAAGTTGTCTCAATAAATCCAGATTGTTTTTCCAACTTTATGCTTTAATTTCCTTATTATGTAAGGAAAGATGCTGGTAACACTGAATATTAAATTGTAGTTATTTTACTGAGTCAGAAAGGGAGATTTTTACACCCTTGGTGCATATGGTGAAAAGAACCTGTTAGCTCAAAGTTATTTTACTTAAAGTTTTAATTAAAGTTTCTAAACTTTATTTGATATTTCCAAACTTTTGGTATGATCATTAATATTCATTTAGCTTTAAAATGTTAAACAAAATTACATGTAGTTAAAAAAAAACTTTTTTTTAATTTTAAAAAGGATAAAACCAAGGAAAATAAAAAGGAATAAAACCAATCAAAACAAACCAGTGTAAGTGATATAGAACTTCAAAATAATATGAAATCAACAATAGTTACCATAATGCTTCTTGTTTTCTTCAAAGTAGCTACAGATACCTTCAGACTTAGTAAAAATCATACAGAACAAAACCCAACCCAACAAAACAATGAAAATAATATAGGACTTCAAAGCAAGACAATAGAGAACCTATTTTAAGGGAGGGTGCAGTTTAGCTTCTTGGTTCTCTCTCAGCCCACGCAACTGCCACTTCAAAAAAAATTTAAAAGTGTTGGAGTTGTAGCTCAATGGTAGAGCACTTTCCTTGCATGAGTAAGTTCCTGGGTTTAATCTCTAGTACTGAAAAAAATTGAGGCCAGGCATGCTGGCCAGCACATATAAATACTTAGGAGGGTGAGGCAGGAGAATCCCAAGTCCGTGGTCAACCATTGGCTGCATAACAAGACCTTGCCTCAAAATAATAATAATAAAAAATCAAAAGACAAAGCTGAAAAACCACCTTTCTATTTGCACATACACTGCACCCAAAATGTTGTATAAATAAAATGTATAAATGCATTAAGGTGAAAAAAGAATGCTCAAGATCTTTTTTTGTTTATTTGGTTGATTGGATTTTTGAGACAGGATCTCACTGTGTAGTTCAGGCTGGCCTTGAACACATTATGCAGCCCAGGATGGCCTCCAACTTGTGGCTGCCTCAGCCTCCTAAGTACTACAGTTACACATGTGTGCCACACACTTGCTTTCAATACCTTTATTCATTAGACAAATGCAACTAAATCATAATGCAATCTTACTACAGATTATCTAGAATGTGTAAAATGTGAAAGCCCAGAATAATGAAAATAGATACCATTGTTCTAAAAATAGTGTGGCAATTTCTTTTCTCTCTCTCTCTCTCTCTCTCTCTCTCCTTTCTTTCTTTTTTTAAGACAGTGTCAGTTACTTTTCTCTTGCTGAGACAAAATACCCAATACTCAAAATTAAGGTTTTATTTCAGCTCACAGTTGGTAGAGGTTCAGTTCATAATTTCCTGGCTTCCAGGCAGAGTAGCATGGTAGAGGGGGGTTGCAGAGGAGAAACAGTTCACGGCATGGACAGCAGGAAGCACGAAAAGCACTGACCAGCAAGCAGCTAGCAGAGACAACAGCAGCTCTCCTTCTGTCCCTTATATTTCACCCAGGGTACCCACCCTGAGGGTAGAGCTCATGGCCAAGCTGAGGCGTCCTTAAACATACCATCGCACCAAGAATCAAGCCCAGCATCATCACACATTCAATATCCAGTCACTTCTGAAAAGCTCCAGCTATGACTGAATGAGACTTTGGGGGACATCGAGATGTAAGTCATAACAGACGAGGTTCCGCTAGTTCAAGTTTAGTTCACATTGACCTTGAACTTACCATGTAGCACAATCTGGCCTTGAACTCACAATGATCTTTTTGCCTCAGGTTCCTGAGTGCTGGGATTGCAGGTATGCACCACCACGCCTTATAAAGTTAAACACACACTTTCCACATAATTCAACAATTTCACTCCTAGATATTCAAGAATAATAAAATATATGTTCATATACATAATACATAAAATGAAATTAACAATAACAAAAGCACAATCATTTGGAAACTAATGAAAACTTTTTGAAATAACTGCACAGTATTAGGTTGTGCTATAATATTTAGAAGTGTAGGGAAGCCACATGTGTTTTTCCTTCTACTCTTTTTGGTCTGAGCCAAGTCTCTCACAAAAGACAGGTTAACAAGAGAAAAGCATACAGATTTATTTAATACAGATTCCTCTTCATATTAAATTTTCCTTTATAAGGAAAAGATGAGATGAAGAAAGAGATAAACCTGAATGTTTGTAGCCCATGGAGTTTGATGAAGAGTGGGAAGCTGTAGGAAGATATGATAGAACAAAAGATGCGTAAGCTAAAAGAAGTAAAAGAGGGAGGTAGAAAAGCTGTTCTTCGAGGTCCTCTGGGCAGGATTCCATCCATCTTCTGAGAACACGAGGGCCCTTTGTCTCTAAAGAGGACGCTGTCACACAAAGGATCTTGTGACTTGCTTTGAGGGAGGTCAGAGAGTCCTTTCCACACCTGCCATTTCTCAAAATTCTTCTGTTGAAAATACTAAGCTGCACTCATGTTGAGGGGCAACACATTCTGAATACTGTCAGAGGGAAGATACTATGGTGTCTGCAATTCTCAAATGATTCAGCAAAAGAGAAAAGGAGCCAGGAAGGAAGGAAGGGAGCAAGGACTCAGTGTGTTAAGATGTTCAAAACTGATGAGTCAACGTGAACAACAAATGAGTTATGCTATTCTTGTATCTGTCCTGTAAATTTGAAAATTTTCAGAATAGAAACATACTGGAGAGCACAAATTCTATAGTACTATAGGTAAGAGGGTAAGGATTTTTCTAAGAGTGATTTTAAATATTCTTTTTACTTTACTCATTGGCCCAAGGTTAACTAACGTATTTATGTTGCCTGGGTGCTGAAAACGTGGTTGTCTTCATGGAACAGTCTGTTCTCACTGTTTATTGACAGTTTCCCAGATGGTTCAACTAAATTTAGGATTACATGGTTAACACCAGTATAACCCAGTTGTAAAATAAAAAGCTCTACCAAGCAACTTCCTTTGTATTATGTGACTCTACACAATCCCCAAGTTATTTCTCTAGTTCTTTTGGATTCATGTAGACACTTTTTTAAGGATCATTTTTAAAAGGCAGAATAGCTACCAATTATGTTTATTTCAACAGTGCTACCAGTACATGGACATTTCAGGGAATCTCGTTGTTGTTTTAGAGCCTGTTTCTAAACCTCTTAATGGTGTCAGTGTGCCTATGTTAGATATATCAACATTTTATTTTTATTTTTACTAGTTTTTTGAGACAGGGTTTCACTGTGTAGCCCAGACTGGTGGTCTTGAAGTCACTATGTGGTCCAGGCTGGCCTCAAACTTGTGGCAGTCCTGTTTTAGGCTGCCAAGTGCTGAAATTATAGGCATGCACCACCATGCCCAGCTTCAACATTTTATTTTATACAATATGAGGTCAGAAAATTATGTAATACCAGCACTTTAGAAGCTGAGGCAAGAGGATCATTGCAAGTTTGAGACCAGCCTGGGTTACAAAGTGAGCCCAAAGCCTGCCTGAACTGCATAGCAAGACCCTGTCTCAAAAAGACAGACAAACAAACAAAAAAAGACCCTATCTCAATGCCAGGCATGGTGGTGCATGTCTGTGATCCCAAAACTCAAGAGGCTGAGGCAGGAGGATCATCTTAAGTTCAAGGCCAGCCTGGGCTACATAGTGAGTTCAAGGCTAACCTGAATCACACAGAAGAGACATAGACCTTATCTCAAAATAACAAATTAAAATATCTCAGTGCAAAGGTCCTAGATTCAGTTCCCCAGCGCACACGCACACACACACACACACACACACACACACACAGAGGGATGGGTTCTTTAGAGATATAGGTCATGAAGAACACAATGTTCATTTTCTTTGTTGATGCAAAATAACAATTTATTCTGAACTGAACACAAGTGACATGGCCTGGAACACGGTTTCAACATGCCCTAATGACATATTCCACTATGAAAAAGGTTACATAAACCTTCATAGTCACAGAATAAAAGAAAATCAAACGATGGAGAGAGGAGGGAAAGGGGACATGAACTCAGAGGCGTCATGAACACAAATGTAAGCACTGTGCACTGCAAACATGTACTAGCAAAACATGTTTAAAGTCAACACAATATATTCACCAATGGCACTGGCAAGAGCATCAGGGGCAGTCTACAGCAGAACTAGGGGCTCTGTCCTATGGAATGCAGGCTTTTTGAGCTTTGTTCATATTTTATCTTTTTTTTTTTTTTTTTTGGTACCGGGGATCGAACTCACGACCTCACGCTTGCCAGGCAGGCGCTTAAGCCACTGAGCTAAATCCCCGGCCCCCATATTTTATCATGTTTGTAGTGTTTTGTTGTAGCAGCACAATTGGGTTAAGACAGATCAAACCCTCCATATATAAATGTTGTTCACTTACATGGAACACTTCCTTGCATGGTCACGAGTCATCCAGTGACATGACTGCACCCTCATCAGAGTATGCTGGAAATCTAAACAGGAGCACAGGAGCCCATCACTTCTCCTCTCTTCCTGCTGGGTCCTAACTCCAGGTAGGCCAGAGAAATTAGAGCCTTTCAAAATAAATAAGGATGTAACTAGTGGATTGACCAAGTAGCATATATTCTGTATTGTAATAGGTATTCATGAGTGGGATGAGGCCATAATAATTTTTTTTTATTTTAAAGAGGGTAAAATTAAACACAACAAAATAGAACAAAACAGAACACAAGAAAGCAACATAAGAGACATAAATTCTGAAACAAGACATTCAGAGATCTTCACTATCATATTATCTCTTGTTTTCATCCAAATAGTTGTCCATATCTTCACATACAGAGAATTTACACAAAACAACATAATACAGAACTGATCTGAACAGGATGAGGCAGGTGTTTCAGGTCTTCAAGACCAGACAATAGGGAAGCCAACAATGGCTGTCATAGTGTCTCTCATTCTCTTCAAAACAGCTGTTCATACCTTCATGTATGTTGAACTTAAACAAAACAATACAGGCTAAAATCACTTCGAACAAAGAATGATAGTTTTGCTGGATTTCACATCATGACGTTACGGAATCAGCACTGGGTACTGTAGTGTCTCTTTTTCTTCAAAGTAGTTGTTCATTTCAATATGTGTTATATAATCAGTTCTCATAAACTGTTTATAGGTTCTACACAGGCATGAGTCTCTACATGTATTTCTATCCTTTCTGTATTAGAGGGAAGAACAAAACATAGCAAGACAAAACAAAACAAATTCCTATAAAAACATGAAATGAAAAAGTCATATAAAACCACAGTACAAGGTGATCTACAATGGTTACTGTGTTGTCTCTTGTTATCTTCAGTAGACTTGTCTATATCATCAGGCATAGTATAATTGAATATAGCAGTATATAACAATATTAATAAAAACAAAACATTGTAGACAGTGTAAAACTTCAAAAGCAGGTGATAATCAAACTAGAGTGGGTATCCTAGTGAATCTTACCATCTTCAGTGTAGTTGCCTATAACTCAGACTTGATACTATCAATCATAACACATTTGAATAAAATATGTCAATACAAAACAGCAATCTAACAAACCAGATTCAATTAAGATCAGTCATGATAAAACAGTGTAAGTTATACAGGGCTTCAGATTAAGTTAATAGGAAATGAAGGATGATTACCATAATATATCCTGCTATTTTAGGGATAGCTGTCTGTGCCCTCAAATCTAGTACAAGTAGAAAAACTGGAACAGAATATAATCCATTTAACAGAGGGGTGTAATGGGGTTTAAATCCTGATATACTATTAACAATACCCTCTGCCTTCTTTCTTTAGACTATTCCTCCCCTTTCACTCCCACAGGGTGCTGCACATTTTGGGTCCCACCAAACCCCTCAGTTTTTAGATTGGGGGGACAACCTGCTATTTACCTAAGTGTAAATACCTAAGAGTATCTATTTACCTTCTCACTCCTGGACTTGATCTCAAGTTGTATTGCTTTACCTACAAAAGCCTCAAGGTTTTCCTTCGTTATAGCTGAGTAGTTCTCTACTGCACATAAGTATCCTGTCTTTCCAACCTATCTGCAGGTGATGGTCGAGTTGCCCTTATTTCTCTCTGATTCCCTGTCACATAGAGCATTGTTTTCTCATATTTGATTTTTGGTCCGTAAACCCTTTTTCAGGTTAATTGTATTTCCTATACAGAGCATCTCGGTGGACCCTGCCTCCTGACCTCCTGATCTACTCTGCCTGTGATTCTTTTTTGTTTTTAGTGTATCAAGGCCATCTATGTTAGAGATTATAGCCAACCTTCTCTGCCTCATTTCTGCTATGCTATTTTTCTGCCATCAGTTGTCTACTTTTCTCCTTCATTCCACTGTTCATTGAGGCCTCTCTGCCACTGTTCCTGAAATACTGGTACTTTTTTCTCTCTCTCTCTAGAATGTCCTTCAGTTTTCTCTGTAGGGTTAGATTAGTGGTCATGAATTCCCCCAGTTCCTCTTTGTCATGGAAGCATCTTGTTTCTCCATTAATTTCTAGAGACAGTTTTGCAGGGTGAAACAATCTGGGCTGGAGGTTATTTTCTTTCAGGCTTTAAATACATCGCTCCAAGCTCTTCTTGATTTGATGGTCTGTGTCGAGAAGTCTTCCATGATTTTGATGCTTTTACTTTTATAGGTGATCTGTTTCTTTTCTCTGGAAACTTTTAATATTCTGTCCTTATATTGAATTCCCAGAATTTTGATTATTATATGTCTGGGTATAGCTCTGTTTTGGTTGTAGGTGGCTGGAGTTCTGTATGCCTCAAACATCTGAGTATCATTTCCTTTTCCTATTCTTGGGAGGTTTTCCTTAATTATTTATGTGAATAGCCTTTTTAATTCCTTTGTTTTTACTCCTGCTTCTTCACTTGCAATTTTTATTCTTAAGTTACAGATCCTCTTGTCATCTTCTAGCCTTTGTATTGTTACTGCTTGTTTCTTTGTTATTTTTAAGAGATTTTTCCTTTCATGATCACACATTGCAAACCTGTCTTCAAGTTTTGATAGTCTATCCTTAGTTTCTTTCAAGCAGTTTTGCCAGCTTTCAATGGAGTTTTTAATTTCCTGGTAATCTCTTTGAATCTGTTTCATGTATTCTAGTTTTTCTTTATATTTTTCATGGAATGTTTCTTTCCTTTTTTTGTGTTCCTCCACTCTTCCATCTGTATCTTCTTGAGAGGTGCTTAGCATTTCTTTTATTAATCTACTTATATCTTACTTAACTTGAATTAATATTTCAGTTTTGAGCTCGTGTATGAGGTCCCAAAGATATCTCTTTATGTCCACTGATGCCGTGTTTGATGTTGCATGTTTGCTGCCCTCAATCTCTTATATTTACCTCTCCTGTATCAATATTCTCAGGGTTGGGGGCTGGGTTTTTTTCTTATTTCTCTCTCTTGTCATGTTTTTGGTTCCTTCCATACAGGTGTATAGTGTAGTTCCCAGCCCCTTTCCTTGTTGGTTTTGGTTCTTCTAGAGCACACAGGCCAGAGGCTTCTGCCCTCTGCAGTATGCTATCAGAGACTGAAGTGCAGGCAGGGGTGGCATATGCTGGCCTCTCCCCTCCGGGCCAAATTTCAGGGGCCTTCACTGCGTTAGTGCGTGCTGCGCGTAAGGACTCAGTTTGGGACGACTTATTGGGTCCTGGCCAGGGGCATGGCCCAGGCCAAGCAGATCCCACTGATCTGCTCTGGGAAGGGAGCAACCAACTGAAGTCACTGCCATTTCCAGTTTGAGCTGTCCTACCCGACTCTAACATGTTGTCCAGTTGGTCGCCCCTTTCCCGTGGGAGGGTCTTATTCCCAGCACTCACCATGGGTTAAATGCCAGTCCCTCACCGGCTCCATTCTCTGTTGGGCTCACTGAACTCTGATTTCAGAGTGGCTGTGGTGCAATTTCGAGTGGCTCTAGGTGAGTCACATGGGGCGGCTCAGGCCAGTTGCAGCAGCGCAAGTTTGTGCCGCTCAGGCCAATTGTGGCAGTGCGAATTCAGGCGGCTCGGCAAGAACACTGTGACCACTAGTCTTAGCTTCTCTAATGGTAGCCCCGGGACTGCGTGTTTGACCAGCTCTTTTCCCTTCAGTTTCTTCCTGGGTTGAAAGAATCTATCTTCCTCTGTCTGGACCTCTCCAGGATATTTTATTCTAGTATCTAAATTGTCTCTCTCCAGGAGGCTCCATGTCCTGCTGCTTATGGGTCCACCATCTTTAGCTCCTCCCCCATAATAATTTTTTTAAGAGAGGGTCTCCCTGTATAGTTCAGGCTGGTCTTGAACTCACTATGTAGCCCAAGTTGGCCTCAAACTTGTGGTGATCCTCCTGCCTCAACCTCCCACATTCTTGGATTACAGGTGTGTACCACCATACCCAGAGAGGCCAAAATTTTTTTAAATGACCATGGGTCAGCCATAATCTGAGGTGAAGGTGGGCAGCAGTAGCCTCTAAACAGGAGACTCAGGAACTGAACTGGTCTTTGAAGTACAGTACTGTCACCAGTTAGCGTGGTCCTTTGCTGCATACAAGATGGGAACAGACACAAATTGGCAGTAGAGTGAAAATGTAGTCTATTTTGGTGGCCCGCAGGAGAGAGACCCTGGCACCTTGGGACCCACACCATGCAGTTGACTCGGGGTGCCTGGAAAACAAGGAGCTCCTCCCCTCTCTGGAGGGTGGCTGTGAGTGTGGCAGACTTTCAGCCACCCAAAGGAGAGAGACCCTGGCACGTCGGGATCTGCACCATGCGGTTGACTCGGGGTTTCGGGAGAACAAGGAGCTCCTCCCCTCTCTGGAGGGCAGCTGTGAGTGTGGCAGACTTTTTTTTTTTTTTTTTTTTTTTTTGGTACCGGGGATCAAACTCATGGCCTCGCGCTTGCCAGGCGGGCACTTAAGCCACTGAGCTAAATCCCCGGCCTTTTTTTTTTTTTTTGGTACCAGGGATCGAACTCACGACCTCATGCTTGCCAGGCAAGCGCTTAAGCCACTGAGCTAAATCCCCAGCCCGAGTGTGGCAGACTTTCAGAGGCCCGAAGGAGAAACATCCTGGCGCATCAAGACCTGCACCACGCGGTTAACTCAGGGTACCAGGAGAACAAGGAGCTCCTGTCCTCTCTGGGGGGCACCTGTGAGCCTGCAGGCCCTCAGGCTGAGAATCAAACATATGTTGTCCTGTCCCCCGTCCCATGTTGTGTCCCCTCCCTTTAGCAAGTGGGAGCCAGTGAACTACACATCTTGTGAAAAGATTGGCTATGTTATTTAGTATGAGCTCCCCATATGCAAGATATGGACAACCATTTGGAAGAAAACAAGAGACAATATGACAGATAATGAAGATCTCTGGTTGTCTAGCTTTGAAATTTATGCTTTCTTATGTCCCGTTCTGTTTTGTTGTGTTTAATTTTACCCCCTTTTAAAATAAAATTTTAAAAAAATGTAGTCTAGCAGAGAAAGTGGATCACCATAGACAGCCCAGCCCCAGGAGAGAGATAGTGATGCCAGCTACAGAGTCCTGGACAAAGCAGCATTTCAGGGTTACAGTGTCTCAAAAGAGTGTCATTAATCATTCACGGTTTTTTCTTTCTTTTTATGTTTTCAAAAAAGAAAGGAGTCTGTGGACAAAGCAGAGTTTAGTGACTGTGTGAAATTACACACGACCCACACGTGCTTAGATCTGCCCTGTGGTGGAGCTCTTAGTAGAGAGATGTTTCACAGTGAGGGTGTATTGAAGTTTAGAGTGGGCGCTGGGCAGATTGTGGCCATTTTTACTAGATGGGTCTCATCTAGGGTGTTCAAACAGGGAAGATTTGAGAATAGCACAGGTTCATCTTACTGAGCCATAAGACTGAGGCCAGGATGCTTGACATGTTCTGAGAGCAAAAGAGTCATTT
The DNA here is from genome assembly GCA_004027295.1 of Dolichotis patagonum. Taxonomy (NCBI): domain Eukaryota; kingdom Metazoa; phylum Chordata; class Mammalia; order Rodentia; family Caviidae; genus Dolichotis; species Dolichotis patagonum. The sequence continues at coordinate 35,709 of PVJX010018177.1, forward strand.
GAAGTACTGGTGTATGATGAAAACAGGAAGATTGATTGGATGAAATATGTAGAGTGGACTTCAATCCAGCTTCTCAAACTTGCATTTGCATACTAGCTCCCCTGGAGAGCCTGTTAAAAGCCAGATTCTGATTTAGGAGATCTGCTCTGTGTATGTGGTACTAGGCAATGAGCCCAGGGCTGTCTCCCTAAGCTATGTCTCCAACTCTTCTCTGCTTTTCTTTTTTTTTCTTTTTGTCTTTTTGAGACAGGGGCTCACTATGCAGTTCAGGCTGGACTTGAGCTCATTTTGTAGCCCAGGGTGGCCTCAAACTTGCAATAATCTTCCTGCCTCAGCCTCCTGAGTGATGGGATTACAGGTGCCTTGTCTTCTCTTATTTTCTCTTCTCTCTTTTTTTCTTTTTTGAGACAGGTTCTCAGTAAACTGCACAAAGGGGGCCTGAATTTGCAATCTTCCTGCCTCAGCCTCCTAGAATGCTTGTCCACCACACCTGGCCAAGATTCCAAATTTCTAACTAGCTTCCAGAGATATCTATACTGTTGGTACCATGACCATACTTTAAGCAGCCAGAGATTCGTATATCATTATAAATTCAAAACATTCACTAAATTACAACATTGAAATAGGAAGAGAAAATGCATTATAAAGAAAAACTAATTTCCTGCAAAATTATAGGTATGATTTGCTCATTTTTTTGTAAAGAAGAGACATTTCTCATTCAAAAGATGCAATGAAAACAGAGACTATAAAAAAGGAACAATGAGGAATCTTACAAACGCAAATGTAGACAGGGTGGCAGAATCTCTGGGAACTGTAAAGTCAGCAGTGCTGCTCTTTTCCACACCTCTCCGCTATCTGCTGTCTCATCATGCTGGTTTCTTCTGCCTGCTCATCACTTTGCCATCAGGACTCTTGGTTCTGACTCAAAATGATTCTCAGTTCAATCAGCCACCACTGTCTTATTATAGTCTGAAGCTTAGCTCAGACACTCAGAAGATAACCAGATTGGGCCAGGTTTTCAATTGGTTACCATGATCAAGCATCCTTCTCTGGTTCAGTTATTTGTTACCTAGGCAGAGAATCTTTCATGTACTTAATCCTAGCACTGGGGAGGCTAAGGCAGGAGGGTCTCTGTGATTTCGAGGCCAGCTTGGGCTGCAAAGTGAGTGCAAGGGCCAGCCTGAACAGCATAGTGAAACACAATCTCAAAAAGACAAAAAAAAAAACAAAATGTTGGGGGGGGATGATTTTCCAGAATATTAAAACATTGAGCATGGTACCACACATCTGCAAGTTCAAGCCTACCCCAGGCAATTTAGCAGCTTG
>PVJX010018178.1:0-37008 GCA_004027295.1 Dolichotis patagonum
GGGGTGCCGAGCAGACCTTGCAGGAGGCGGGAGTAGCAGGACAAAACGCAGGCCGCACTGAGGGCCTCAAGTCGGTCAGATCCCGAGGCTCCAAGCTGGAGAGAGAGGACCAGGCCCAGAGCGCACTGCGGTGGCCTTTTCTTTCCACCCTGAGGCAAACAATCCGACAGAATCTGGGTACCTGGCGCCCAAGAGCACCTCGGGCTCCAAGGGGTGCGAGAGAAACGCGCATCAGCGCTCTCGGGGCTGGGAGAGGTGCAAGGGGGTAAATCTCAGAATCAATCTAAATCTGCCTCCAACTCCCACGACTGGAGCTCAGGTCGCTGCCCGGGCAGTGTTCCGGTAGCCACCACGGGGCGTGAATGTACCCCGGGGGGCCGTGCACCGTACCCCCCACTCCCCACGCAGCCTCCAGGGCGGAGCGCGGGAGCCGGAAGGTGACCGAGCTGCAGCAGCCTAGGAGCGCGCGCTGTGCTGCAGGAAGCCGCGGGCGGCCTTGCGCTTTCCAATCCGGAACGGGAAGCGCTGGGGAAGGGACCAAGGTTGATTTCGACTTAGGCGGGGGCAGGGATCTTCCTAAATCTCCTGTTTTCTCTTACACCCCCCCCCAATTTAATACCCATGCCACTACAACAATAGCAGATCGAAGGCTGAGCCGGAATCTCATGGATAAAAGCGTCTTTGTCGTAATGGAGCTCTGTTGGCGTGACACAAACCCTGCACACCTTCCTCCGTAATGCTTGTCACAAATACAGCTTTGCAAGGGAGAGACGAGACACAAACCGCCCTCCACTTCCCCGGCCTCTCCTCACCCTTCACTTCCACTCCCCATACTCGGTGTCCAAAAAGAAGCCCCTAAGAAGCGCTGGTAATTTTTCTTAAAGGAAGTGGTTGCTCGCTGGGAACGGAAAGCGCGCCTGTCACGTTATCTTTCAGGCGCTGCACACCGCGCATGTGTGAGTGTGTGCGTGTGTAAAATAAGTCGTGAAAATATCTGTGTTTTGCCACTGTGCAGCCTGACTGCGCTGGAAGGCCGAGCCTCGCGCGGGACGGAATTTACAGGCGCACCCCTCGGGCAGGTCACAGCCCGCGTGCCCCGCGCAGTTTCCCTGCACCCGCTTTCCCCAGGGCTCGGGCCGGCGACCCAGGGCTCTTTCTCGGTCCTCTGTGTGGTTTCCAATCGTTCATTCATTCGTTCGACCTCTCATTCATTCCAAACTTCTACCCGCCGCAGCTTCATTTGTTCACCACTCTCCTTCCCCGCCCTCCCCACCCCCACTTTTCTTGCCAAATGTCAGCGATTTGGGACAGCTCCCAGCCATGAATTAATAAAGACCGAGGCGCTGGTGCAGGAAAGGGCAGACGTTCGGGAAGAAATACGCTCAGTTTCAATGCCACAGCCAACAAATGGTCATTTTTCCGGCTGAGGTTATCGTGTTCAAAAATGCACCCTCAAGCACAACCGTTTTTTTTTTTTTCTTATTTCTTTTTTCCCTTCTTTTCAGAGTAAGGTTATTTCCCACCGGGACAACACCACCCTAAACCTTCCTCAGACTGAAAATCCAGTCTTAACGACAATTGCTGTTTCCTGCTAAAATTCGAAGGCTAGCTGTAGAAGGCCACATTGGATCATTCTCCGGCGTTTTCCTGTCATTAGAAATGTTCTTTCTTCATTGCAGCTCTTTGAACTAATATCAAAGATGCAAAGCAACCAGACTGAAAGTCTTTCCTTAGAATTAAAGGGAAGCACTAACATCTGTGTGGTCCCCTGCACATCCTGAATCCACACACCCTAAAATCCCTATAACATTTCTGCAACAAAACAAAACAAAGCAGAACAAAACTTCAAAACCTTGCGTAATGCATGGAAACCTTACTACAAAGAATCCATTTTCATGTCCAGAGAACCTCAACCTCGTTTCCTTCCACATTTCTCAGGAAAGAAAAAAATGTTAGCATTTTATCTTTTGCCCCAAACCAATTCTCTAAAGCAGCCCCCCCTTACCACAAGGGTTTGTCTGAAAAAGCCACCGCACGTAATGACAAGCGGTGACAATTCCCTCCATCTTCAGAAAACCCATTGAAGAGTTTCTATTTTTTCTCTCGTCCATTCTATTAATAACCCGCTTCGCTTTCACTTTTAGGCCATGTTAATTAATGTTCTGACCCTCCATCCGAGAAGGGATTTTTGTAGTGCATAGAAACCACAACATTTTCTGCATTCTGGCGCGGGGGTGGTGGTGGTGGTGGTGGTGGTGGTAAAACTTGAACTTTAAAAATCCCCCGACAGTGTAACTCCGCATTCCTTAACATAACAGAGGAACTGAAAACGTCGCCCGCAATCAACGCCAAACAAACAAACACAACAGCCTCCCGGACGATAGGGCAAATATTTCTTAACCTTTTCTAAATATAAAAATACAGATATCGAGATGTAAAGTAGTAGGCAAAGGTCCCTAAAAAGGTACACGCATGTATATTTGGCTAAGTGCATCCTCCTGAATGGTAAGCAAAATAAAATATGTAGTTTGGGGTTCCCCTCCATTCGTGATTTGCCCCTCAGCCGGGTCTGCGGCGCCCGCCCCGGAGCAAACGCTGCAGCTAGGACCTGGGGGGAGGGGGCGGGAGAATGACAAAGTTCTACATGCTGCAGTTCGAGCGGAGCCCTGGGCTGTCTGTGCCTTCTGCACATAAACTTTCCAGGCTCGGCAGCCTAGCCATCTTGTTCCTGCACCCACCTTTTGACCCTTCCAAATAAGATCTTGCAGGATCTCAGGGACCACAGCATTGCCCCGAGCGCACCAAACCTGGTCTAACCCCAGAAAGAGAACAAAAAAAAAAAAAAAAAAAAAAAAAAAAAAAAGGATGTGCGCTTTAGGGGGGCAAGAAAATGGGTAGGGGGAAACCCCCTCTGGAAAAAGGCCGGTGGCACACATTTCCTGGAGAACCTTTGAAGTCTCTCTCTCTCTCTCTCTCTCTCTCTCTTTCTCTCTCTCTCCAGAAAAGCCGAACCGGGACGCCGGGGTCCCAAGGCGCTGGTGCCCCCACCCTCGGGGCTTTGCGGGGCTCTCCGCACCCCGGGGCGGCCGCGGGCCAGCCCGTCCCCTCCGTGCCTTGGGCCGGGGCTGGCTGTCTTCAGAGCCCGGCCCGGGCGGCCACTTACCTATTTGCACCGCGAGGATCAGTGAAATGTATCTGCCGTTCAACTTAAGTCCCATCCTATGTTTACTCAAACCATTTGCGACCGCAGACCTTTAAATAGTTAGTTTAGAGAACGCGGGGGAAAGCTGAAAAATAGGCATTGCCAACAAGTTCCGGGAGCGGCGGAGACTTTGTGCACGGGAAGGCAGAGGGAGGAGAGAAAGAGAGGGACCGAGGAAGAGATAGAGAGAGAGAGAGAGAGAGAGAGAGGCTGAGAGAGAGCGGGGGGAAGAGCTGGGAATGGTTCACTCCATTAGGAGGGGGCGGAGGAAGTACAGCCTCACGCCCACGAGCAGGCCTGACGTGGGGGATGACACGGAATGATTTTTTTTTAATATAGACACCTTGGTACAGAATCGCCATTTATAGTAATCAGAAGCTGGAATTAATCAGATATCGCCAATTAATGTGCGATCTAAATGAAACCTCGCCAGAGGAGGGTGACCACTTCTTAGTCCCCGCGGCCACCCCCACCCCCCCGCCTCCTCCACGTTCCTGGAGGCCCCCAAACCTGCCCCCTCCCTGCGCAAAACGGGGGCTCCCCTCCCCTCCACGCCTGGAGCCGGGGAGTCCTGGCGCGCCCACTCGATTGTTTCAACCTGCTCCCCCTCCTCCGGCCGCACCGAGGCGGCGAAGCCACCCCTTTTCCTACGCTGCGGCGAGGCTGGAAAGAGCGGGAGCCGGAGAGGGAAGCGCGGCTGAGCCAGCTCTGAATCCAAAAGCCCCGTTGGCCACCAGCCCCTTGCATTTGCCTATCCTCTTTTACTCCAGCCCAGCAGCGGAGCCCAGGGCGCAGCCCCAGCTGGGCGCGTGAACCTACTGCCGGGCCCGGCTTGCGCTCCCGCTCACGACATGCATCGCCAGCCCAGCTCCCCGCGCCGCCAGGACACACCGCGCCGAGCCGGGGGGCTGGGTCCGCGCGCACGTGAGGTCCCCAAAATGTGCACCGCGCCCCATGGTGAGGTTCATCCCACGGGGCGCCCCGCGCGGGCCAGAGGCCGCTTCCCAGGCGCAGCGACACTTATTTGGGAGGTCACGGAGACAGACAGGGAGCCTCTGCGGAGACAGTTTTCAAGAGACTGGTGATTTACAAACTCCCAGAGCTTAGGAAATTTCCGAGGCAAAGCGGTAGCGTGCGTGCAGGCTGCTTTCTGATCTTGATGCGCCTCTTGGGGGTTGCGGGGCCGTACTCACACGTACACACACGCACACACGTACATCACGTACGCACACGCGCACCCGCACCCACACACACCTACAGTGTCTTTTGATGATGGGGCACAGGTCCTATGGAGTCGCAGGTGACTCGGTAACCAAATGCGCCTGCAACTGCTTTTGGGAAAGATGCAAGGTGCTAACTAAGGAAGAGCGCTTCGTTAAAAAGGAAAAATAAACGAGGCTGATTCCTTTCCAAGACGCCCTCGAGCTTTGTTTTTCTGTCCTTCTTCTGCTTGCTCTGCCTCTGAAGTCCTAGATTCTAGCGTCTTTAATGAAATACCAAGGTAGGCACTGGACAAGTTTATTTCTTAAGCGCATAAGGAGAAAATACAGTAAAAACAGAAAACAATCTCCCCGTGTATCTTCCAAGAGCACACAAGAGACTGCCAGGATTTCCAATAAGCAGCAAAAATGCAAACGGATTAAGGAGCGATGGCATTAAATTGGCCTCTCCAGGCAGCGTACCCCTCGTGTGCCAGCTTGGCGTCTCCAGACACAGTCATTTGGAGAGCCATGCACAGAGAAAACGAGAACGGCGCAAAACCGGACTGGGGCAGGCTGTCAAGGACGAGGGTCAAGGGGTCCCTCGGGGGACCTGACTGCAGCACTCCGTGACTCAAGGCGCCTGCCCTGGGCTGTCTCTGGTCCGCGTCCTGCGGGAACTGCAGACCCCCGGGTGGCAGCTTGGACCCCAGGGGCGGAGCCCCGCGCCTCGCCCCTGGTGACGTCACCGTCAGGGGCGGGGCGGCAGGGGGCTCGCCTGGCCGGCGTCCAGGGGCAGCGTGGAGGCTCCGGTGTTTCCTATCCTGGCTCTCAGGATGGGCTGAGCGGGCAGGGGGCGGGGCGGGGAACGGGTGGCGAGAGGGAGGCGGCCCCGGGACCCGCCCCCGGAGCCGTCCAATGGAAGAGCGGGAGGTTGGTACGAGGGGTGGGGCCTCAGGGGCGCCGCGTCCTGGCCCCGCCCCCGGCCCCGCCCCGGCCCCCCTACTTTTCCAGGTGCTGGCGGGCGCAGAGTCTCACGCTACTGGCGCGCACCGCTGCAAAGGTTTTGACCTCAATGTCCTTGTCTTCCTCCTGCTCACCCGCCTGGTGTCTTCCCAAACGTTTTCTGAGGCGGCCTGGAGTCCTCCCCACCCCGTCCTCTGTTAGCACGAACTTGGGGCTTTAAGGGGCTGGGAGGAGTCAGGACTGAAACGCTAACTAAAGCTTAGCGAAGCGGGGTGCGGGCGAGCAGCTGCTGCGGCCCCCGGGGGCGCCCCCGACGGGTCTTGCGGGGCGGCGGGGATCCCTGCGCTGCGCTGCTCTCCACTTCCCGCCTCTGCGTCCCGGCCTCCCCCTCGCTGGAACGGGTCTGTTTCAAAGCGAAAAAGTGAGAGGCGGGCTGAATTGTTGCCGCCCCAAAATGAATTTGGGTAGCAGAGCTGAAAACAGATGCTGACTTTATATTTTTATAATTTCTTATCTTTTAAATTACAGGTCGTTCTGCAGCGGAGGCTCCAAGCCGACTTGGCTCTTTGCAGTCTTTGAGTAAAGGGAAATGTAATCTGAGGTTGCAGTGTACCCGGTGAAGAAGGGGTAGCATCCTTGTGGGCCTCTGGCCTGGAGAACCTTCCTCTTTGATCAATCTGAAAACCCATCCCTTGCAGTATTTGAGGAGAAAGCTCACTGGGAGAGAAGTGAAAGAAGGCAGAGAAACTCCAGTCCGGGTCCTGGCACATCTGGATTTAGATCATTCTTACCGGCCCGCACTCTCTGAGTTAGTTTCTTAATCTGAAAAATAAACAGGACTGGACTGATGATGTATCCCCAAGGCTGTTTTCTACTTTGAAATTTTGTGCACCTGGCTTTTCTAAAATACTGTGGCTGAGTTTAGAAATGGAAAGGTGTAGCCTAAAGTCCACGTAAGAAAGGTAGCGTAAGCCAACTTCTTGCAAAGAGCTTGTTTCTTTTTGTGAAGCAATTTCATTTAAAATTAAATGAAATATAATTCAACGAGGAAAGAAAAAGAGGGGTCTGCATATTGAACTGAGCCAAAGGAACCCCTAAAGTAGCTTTGCATGCTTAAGGCAAAACTCCTTACTTTAAAGCTGCCAGAAAGAGGCCCTGCCTGGTTGGAAGCCTGCTTGGCACCAACTTCCTTCCTCATCTTAGCTCGCCACAGTCCCAGCTTGGCTGAGAAGTAAGCCAGCTGATTCCCCAGTTCCCTCTGTCAGTCCATCATAAATAGGTTTCTCTGAACCTCTCTTCTCAAACTGTCATCTCCTTGAAATTATTTGCCAGAGCAACTGCCAGGGCCACTAGCAGATTTCATTTGTGTCTTCTAGGTCAGGGAAAAACCCACTTCCTTCCTGGGTTGCTCCAGCACTCTCTCTCTCATAGATTCAGTCCATCATTTTTTACTTTCAACTAAAACTTTCAATCAAAATATGAATATAAACGTGCAGCTCGCTTAAACAATCATATACATTAAGAGGAGGATGGAGTTTTATGGCAATACATGGGTGGAATTCTCAATCAAATCCAGGTTGGGAGCCTGCCTGTGTTTACCTTTGCATCTGTGAGTTTTTCACTCTTTAGTAATGAGACTCTTTCCAGAATTAGGTGAAATCTCCAGGCTGGAAATCTGTGGCTGGCTGAAAAAATGATTTTAATGCAGAAATTTGAATTTTGGAAGCAAATGCTATGTTTGAAATGCATGAATGTGATTAACTTTCTTTTAAAAAGTGAATGTTTTTTATTAGGAAATATACACTCAGGATGTGCAGCTCATCAGGTTATCACAAAGTGAGCATCTGTGTGATCCTTCAGTGCAGACAGTGGGGAGACTTGTAACAACCAAATGCATCTCGGATTCCCTTCCAGATGAGATCCAAGACCAGAAAGGGCAATGACATTGTTGGGACAGTAGGGAAAATCTGTGAATTAGGCATGAGTTTTGTACCAGTCTTGACCTCTGATTGGGGAATTATAAGCTGATTATGGAAGGGGGTGTCCTTGTTTGGGTTTGGCATATGCCGGAGTATTTAGGGTTGATGAGACATCACATGTGTAGCTTGTTCTGAAGGGTTCGAAAAGAAATAGCTCTGGTGAGAAATAAGCAGCACTGCATATATACAGTAAAACAGTCATAGTTTGGGAGTATCTAAGCAAAGGTGCACATGAGTTCTTTGTATTATTCTGGTGCCCTGCACCCCCTCAGGTTTCTTCCAGCAAGAAGGCTACCTCCAGGCCTACCTCCTGACTTGGGACCTCCCAGACTGTGTGCTAAAAGGAAAATTTTTTTCTTGTGAAGCTATGCCAGCCTTAGGCATTTTGGCAAAACAAACTACAGAGACCTAATTGTCCAAAACAAACCTTAAAAGTACTAAGTGAAGTGCATAGAGGAAGGCGTTTAAACCTTAAATAAGCATTAAACGTGCAACTGGAAAAGATTGATAAACTTGGCTTTGATAAATGGCAAACTTGTTTGTCAAGTAACATCTTAGGAAAAATAAAAGAGCTAGTTATGGACTGTCATATAGTCTGCTTTTATCATTATTTTGATGCTCATACACTTCTGTTTAGCCAGTGGGAGCTCCCTCAAGCTGATTTTGGTGTCCTTTTGGTGTATTCTGATTGTACTTTGAGAATTCTCACTTTCTGCATAAAAATGCTTATCTTGTCTTGACCTAGCCCAAGAAGGTCTTTACTCCAATGGCTCTGGTTTCTTTCAGTTTCAAAATCAAAATCTATGCCCCATAGTGCTTATTGTGAGGACTGTGCCAGTGCTTCTTAGTTCTCTCGGAAGACAGAGGTAGGAAAATACACACGTGTACATATCCACACATCCACGTTGACCTATGCACACGTCTCTGGGTTTGTATCTGTACCATCTGTATAAATATATTATAAAACTATGAGTTTATATTTATACTTTCAGTATCCATCCAACAACTGAGTTCTTTCTAGCCTTTCCTGTTCTTATACACAAATATATTGAAAATCTTGACTCTGATTATCCTCAGGATATGATTTATCTGCTCAGTGTGGCCAGTCTTTAACCAAGCTGGCTGTCTCCTTCACCCACTGGATTACCCATGACTTTTGTCCTTGTATTGACTTCTCATTTGGGCTGTTGTTGGTCCCCAAGTTTAGAACTGGCCTTGTCTCTGATTTGCTCCTTGCCATTCCTCCCTGGCTTGCGTTTTCCGCTGCAAGGCCTGGTGCCCAGCCTGTTCACCTCCCTCCAGCCTCCACCCACATCTTCTGAGCCTCAGACCTGCGGCTTCATCTGGCCCCTCTGCTCTAGCTTACTGTCCTATGACCTCAGCCACCATGTAGTTCCTCCATGCTGAGGAAGGAAGTGGAGATAAAAGGAAGAGCCACAGAGAAGGAAAGGGAGAGGGAGATGGCCTGCATCCACATGGTGCATGGCTTCAGGAAGGGATCCAATTGTACCTCTTTCCTATTGTGAGTCCACGTATCGGTGATCCCCCTTTCCTCAGAGACATTGCTCAGAGACTAGCAGACATCGGAGTTACACGCAGGGATTTCTGGACTCTGCCCCTGCTCCAAGGTTCCGTATTTCTTCACAGTAAGTTCTGACTGTGGAGAGGGCCAGCTTTCCTTTCCTGCCCACCCCATGTCCCCAAAAGTGTCCTGGTTCTCCAGACTGCTTAATTAGAGTGCTTAATTATGTGGATGCTGCTTGGAAATTTTATCCATTTTTGGTGAAAGGAACCACTTTCTCCACATCTGATAATGCTTTTGCAAAAAGTCAGTTTTGTATAGCATTAATACACTGAGGCCAGCCTTCCAAAATTTTGTTTGAAGCTTATAATTTTTCTTTTTTTTGTGTATTTTTATTTGATTTTACTTTAAACTTTGGCCTGTCTTAATTTTGTAGATGTATCCCTTGTGAGTAGTATTTACATGTATTTTTAAAGCTCACTTTTAACAATATTTATCCATCTTTAATTGATATTTAATCCACTTATATTAATTGCAGCTATTGATGATTGTTTCTATTCTCTTATTTATATTTCAGCTTATCCCAGCTATTAGCTGCATTTTAAAAATTATTTTAAAATATTTGGAATTGATACAGATATTCTCTCAAATAACATAAGGCGTTTAGCTCATTCTCCCCTGACTGGCTCCCTCCTGCTGCCAATGCTACCGTACTCATCTTACATAAGGTTTTAAACATGTTTTATTTTTGAAATGGTTTTAGATTCACAAGAAGTTGCAAAAAGGTCTCATATTTGCCCACTGGTGACATCTTATATAAGCACAGTACATTCTGAAAACCAGGAAATTAATTGCCATAATGAAATCTTGTGGAGATTTCAACAGTTTTTTGTATCCACTAATTTTTTGGAGGTGTATCTGGATGTAATTCTACAACATTTTATTACATGTGTAGATTTGAACAAGTCTAGATAAAGAAAAACTTTGTCATCAAAGGAATTCCTTTGGTCTTTCTTTGTTTTCTCTCCCCTAACCTTTGGCAATCACTTGTCTGCTTTTTGACTTTATAATTTTCTCATTTTGAGGATGTTATGTAAATGCAAGCATATAGAATATGACCCATAAGACTGTTTTTCATTCTCCATAATTCCCTTAGGTGCTATCGAAGTTGTACAAATTAGTAGATCATTTGTTTCTTTTTTATTGCTGAGTAGCTGTCCATGAATGGATATACACCAGAGTTTCAGTGTTCACTTCTTAAAGGCAATTTGGGCTATTTCCAGTTTGGGGTACTGTAAATGAAACTGTTATGAATGTCTATGTACAGGTTTTCAAGTGAATATGATTTTTAAATTCTGTAGGATATAGGCCCAAGTATGTGATTGCTGGGTTTTATGAAAAGCAGAGGCTGCACTTCTTAGGATACAGCCAGACTGACTTCCAGAGTGGTGGTACCATTTTATATTCTCACCAGCGTTGTGAGAGATGCAGTTGCTTTGCGCTTTCCTCAGCATTTGGTATTGTCAGAGTCTCTTTTCAGTTTTTACCTTTATTAATACATGTTTGCAGTACATAATGGTCACACTCCTTGAAGGGAGTTGGCACAGGTACATAACACATTCTGATTACCTTTTCAATTCCTCTCCCTCCCTTCTGTCCACCTGCTCTCTGTCCAGCTCCCCTCTGTCCACCTCCCTCTATCTTGATCTACTTCTTGGTTGAAAAATATCTACCTCCCTATTTCCTATTATCTGTTTGTGGTGATATCTCGCCAGGTTTTCATAAGTTTTTTCCAAATGTCTTGAGATCTTGAATATGTTTTCATGTGTTTATATCCTATACCTATATCTTGTTTAAGTTTTTGTTTTAGTTTTTGCAAGTTTAAGTATTCTTTTCATTTTCTAATTACAATGTTTTCTTACTGTTGAGTTAGAAAGTTGTTTGTTTTTCCATATGTGAGTGCTTTGTTGGGTATATAATGGCTGCCTGTCTTTCTTTCCAGTGGCTTGCCTTTTCATTTTCTGAATTGTTTTTTGCAGAATAAAAGTTTTAATTTTCATGCAATGAAATTTATCAAATTTTTGCTTATATGGATCATTCTCTAGATATTTTGTCCAAGAATTCTTCATCTAATCCTAGGTCAAAAAGAATTCCTCCTGTGTTTTCTTCTGAAAGCTTTATAGTTTTATATTTAAGGATTATATAGGCTTTTCAAGTTTAGAATTTTAGTTTTGGTGATAACAGATATGTTATTTCCTTTTATTTTGGTCTTAGTTATATTTTTGTTAGTTTATTTTAAAGTAGCTCACGTGAAGTGTTTAATCACCTTTAATTTACCTTTGGCTTGAACATTTCTTCAATTTTTATTAGAGGCAGAAAAAGTGAAATTCTTCCTACTCTCTTTGAGGGTCACCCAACACATTTCTAACCAGAGGCACAAGGTCTTTTTCCTATGTACACCAAGCAGTTCTCCAGGGGGTGCCAGCTGGGGGTTCTATAATTTAACTTAATTCTGACACTATCTGCCTGGAGAGAGTGTCAGATCCATAGTTCAGAGCTGAGTCTCACAAAACCGTCCCACTTCAAGTGCCAGTAGCAAGTGGTAAATTATCTCCTGTCCTTCTTACCAATGGATACAAATCTGAGATTCTCCTGATCTCCTACATGGTTTGATTAATTTGCAAAAGTGGTTCATGGAACTCAGGGAAATACCTTCTTTTGTTTATCCATTTATTATAAAGGATAAAGGTTACAGATGAACAGCAAGATGGAGGAGATGAATAGGGCAAGGTATATGGGGAGAGATGAGGACTTTTCACTCCTTTGATGCCAAGCTCCAGTCACCTCCATGTATTTAGCAACCCATAAACCCTCCCCACTCCTTCTTTTTAGGTGTTTTATTACACAGGTGTGGTTAGTTACAACACTAACAATTGGAATCCACTCAACATTTAACCTCTGTCTTTTATCCTTCCTGGAGGATGGAGAATGGGGTTGAAAGTCCCAAGCTGTAGTCATGTTTTGATCTTTCCTGTGACCAGTTCCCATCCTGAAGCTGTCTAGGGGCTTCCAGACACCAGTCATCTCATTTCATGCAAAAGACAGTTTTATTATTCTGGATATTCCAAGGGTCTTAGGAGCCAGGAACTGAAGGCAAAAACCAAATGAACATTTGTTAACACACCTAACTGTCTTTTCTCAAAATCATTCTTCAAGAATTTTTTCATTGTGTATTTTAATGATGAAAGCTGTTGACATCTTGGATGTCTTGGCATATTTTACAGTATTGAAATGATAGGTTGGCTTTTCCTTCAATATTTTGAAAATGTAACTCCATTGTCTTGTATCAGTATTGTTGTCAGAAAATCTGATGTCAATCTACCTCCTGTTCCTTTTTTAGATAATGGTCTGTCATCTATATAAACTTTTAGAGTCTTGTCTATGTCCTTAAGTTTCACTAGAATGTGTTTAGTTGGTGGTTTTATTTATTGCTTCTCTATGAAATGCTATGACATTTTCAATCTAAGTCTTTCTTCTCCAGTTTTTTAATTCTGGAAAATTTTCTTCTCTCTATTCTTTCACTTTAGAGCTTCTATTATCTGGATGTGGAAGAGATTATTTTTAGGTTTTTAATTTATCATTGGGGATTTGGAAGCAGGGGATGAGAAAATGGATAACCTGGGCTAATGAGTCCCCACATGGTTGTGTCAGAGCCTCACTAGCACTGCTTCTATGTTGCCCTTATTTAACTCCAGTTGACACCTGGACCAGAAGGCTGAGTCACAGCAGGTGAGGGGGAAGGTGTGCTTGTTCAAGGAAAGGGCAAGAGAAGAGCAAGAGCAAACCTTTTCAATCTCAGCATTCCAGATTTGTCAGGATTTTTTTATACACTGGCCCAAGGTACTACCCATGAATGTATGCACTGAAACATCTCCTGTCACCTGGAACATTCTCTGAGCTTTCTCTATTGTTTCTCTACTTGCTCCAGGATTGGCCCTGAGGTTGGGAACCAGCAGACTTGCTTGTTCAGGACCAGAATATCTTGATTGTCTTCCGGTGTTTATTTACAGCAAGATTGCAATATATTTAGAAACCATATGTTGTGCCATTTCAAATACTTGGGAAAAAATTCTGTGTATACTTTAAAAGATATGTAACTTTTGCTTTTAGTATTTTATAAATATCTATTAGGTCAACCGTTCTCATTGTGTTGCTCAAGTATTCCATACTTGTACTGACTTTTTTATTTACTCATTTTATCTGTTGAAAATATATTGGGAAGGTTTTAAATGTCTCTATTTTTCCTATTTAATCAACTTTTACTTTGCATAATAATAATTGTTAGGTTCTAACGGGTAAAGTGTGAGATAATATCTCACTGCAGCTTCGCCCATATTCCTCTAATGGCTAATGACATTGAACATTTTTTTCATATATATGTTGATCATTTATATGCCTTTTTTTGAGAAATGTGTATTCAGGCCTTTGCTCATTTTAGAAACTTGTTTTCTTACTCTTCAGGGTTTGGGTTAGTTATTTTTGTTGTTGTTGTTAGCCTTTTATTAGATGTATAACATGCCATTATTTTCTCCTTCTATAGACCATTTCTGTATTTTATATTACCATTGTTATGCACAAACTTGTTAATTTGATACCTATTTGTCTATTTTAAATTTTGCTTCCTGTTTTCTTTGGGGGGGGGGATCATATACTAAATATAGTCCAGGCCAATATTGAGAAACTATGTTTTCTTCTAGTAGTTTTACTGTTTCACATCCTGTGTTTAAATCTTTAATCCATTTCAAGTTGATTTTTATGTATGGTATGAAATAAGGGTTAGTAGAAGAGACTGTCTTTTCTCCTCTGTGTGTGCTTTGTCAAGGATCAATTGATAGTAAATGCATGGATTTATTTTGGGCTTTTGGTGCGTAGTGGTAACTTAGTCTATGAGCTAAATTCTTTCCACAATTCTGGTTGCAAACTGAATTGGACAAGAACTGAATCAAATTTCCCCACAATGTTAACATTGAACTTAAGCATTGAATTTAACTTGGTTCTCGTCCAATTTGACTTGAAACCAGAATCATGGAAAGAGTTAAATTCATGAATCGAGGTACCACTGTATATGCCAGTGTCATATAGTTTTAGCTACCAGAGTTTTGTAGTAAATTTATAAATTATGTAATGTGATATTTTCAGTTTTATTCTTGTTCAAGTTTGTTTTGTCCATTGTGGGCCTTTTTTGGTTCTTTTTCACTGTATCTTCTATATGTCAAAATCTTTCGTATTTTCATGTTGGTTTTTTACTATTTTTCTTTTTGGATTTTTTTCCAGTTAGTTTTCCATTTCATAAATTCTGTTTTAATTTGTGCCTATACTGCATTGAATGAATCCATTGAATTTTAATTTCACTCTTTGTTTTGGTAGATAACTGTAGAAAATTTCTAGGATTGCATTTTTATCTTTTTTTTTAAAAGGATAAACATGTTATTTTAGAATGGGTTCAGTTTTGAGTAGATTTACAGAAAAGCAATGAAGTTAACACAGAGTTTGCATATACTTCATAATACTTCCCCTTTGTTAACATCATATTAACAAAGTGGGTTTGTTTAATTACTGAAGATTATACTTCATTTTTTCATCTCGTGTCCTTGTCCTGTCCTGTGTTCCCACTAGGATACCTTACCACACTTAATTGTCTTATTCTTTAGGGTCCTCTGGGTTGTGGCTGGTTTTAAAGACTTTTGTTTTTAATGATCTTGGAGTTTTGTGGCACAATGATTAGGTATTTCATATAAGGTATTTCAAATGAGATTTGATTCACATTTTTCTCAGAATTGTTGAGTTTTGGAGACGTAGATCATGGAAGTTAAGTGCCATTCTTATCCCAGCACATCAACAGGATACTAGCAACATGATCACTATGGACTGAGTGTGTGGCCCCTAAATTCCTGTGTTGTGCCCAACTGCTAGTTAGAGATGGTACCTTTGGAAGGTTAAATGTGCATCTAATCATGTGAGTTGCATGAGGTTAGAAGGGTGAATCCCTCAGGGTGTAATTAGTGCCCTTATAAATTTCCTTATGAGCTGTTCCCCTGCTCTCCCCCTGGGTATACCAAAGAATAGGGTAAGTGGGCACACAGAGATGGCAGCTGGTTGCAAGACAAGAGAAGAGGCTTTGGACTAAATCCTACTTTATTGGCTCCTTGATCTTGAACTTCTCGCATGAAGGATTTCTCAATTATAAATAAATTTATGTTGCTTAAGCCACCTGGTCTAAGGTATTTTGTTATTGTACCATGACTGGCAAAGAAATGATTTAATACTGCTCGTGTAATCTTTGATTGCCTGTTTAGGCTGTGTTTGTTAGCTTTCTTCATCACAAAGTTCTTTTGTTTTTGGTCTTTCTTTCCATCCTGCATTGTTTGGAAAGAAACCACCTTGCACAGCCCACACTTATGGAATGGGGAACTATGTCTCACGTCCTTGAGAGTGACTACTTAATTTGGGGGAAATTTCTTCGGGACAGTATATTTATCTCCTCTTTTAAAGTTTTTATCCAATCACTCATTCACATGGACTCATTAGTATTTACTTTATGACTGGGTTATTTCCCAATGCTACTTCATTTACTTTATTGCTCAAATTGTTCCAGCTTTGATGGTTGGGAGCTGGTTCAGCTGGCTCATGCCCTCATGTCTCCCATTGATGTATCCCTTCATCAGGGACTTATATTTTCTTTTGTTGGAGCATTTCCTTGCATTTGGCACTACGAAATGGGCCATGCTCATTTTATATATCCACCCCAGTCCTAGAATCAGCAGTTTCTCCAAGGAGTTCTTGTTCCTTCTACTGGAGAATATTATTAGAAACCAAAATCTGTGCAGCAGGTTTTTGTTGCCACAGAGGTCAATTATTGTTTTTTGCCACTCTCAGATGATGGAGCAACGAAATATAAATAAAAAAATGTGAACCTAAACATATCTATAGATATTTCGCTAGGTAGCCATCTCTAGCCATATTAAGTTAAACATGAGTTCATATTTCCAACTCTTATCTGTATTATGATAGATTAACAACAATTTCCTCCCCTTGTGGCTCTGTCACCTTCTACTCCAACGGCAAGACATTTGACACCAGCTATCGGCCACCATTTACCTAACTGTTCACTTCTGGTGTGTTCATATAGTGGTTTCAGAATTGGCGACCTGAACCCCATGGGAAAAAGCTTTCACCTGGAGAACAGTGCTTATTTACAGTGTGCCCTCCTGTTTGTCATAAGAAAGCCATTTAGGTCAAATTTATTTAGGTCAGTATCTTTTTCTCTTTACCCTTTTCAGGGAATTTGTTTATACATTTGTAATAACATTAGTCTTTTGTCATATTCTGTATCCCATCCTGGGATTCTTTGACCTCCTAAATGACTTTTTAAGAATTTGCAAAAATTAAGGTTCCCTTTCTGTGTTGTAAAATTCTGTGCATTTTGACAGATACAAATTAGAATTGGCCGCCTTGTGCAGCTTCAGAATCCTTGAGAAAAGAGAAAAACTACTTCCATTTAGCTAACTCTCCACCTGAGGTACACTGTCAAAGCCTGAAAGCCATTGTGGAAGCAATGAAAGCAGTGCTGCTCTATGGAAAAATAATGAAATGTGTTGATGGGATTTTACATGTTCCAGCAGCCACAAACTACAAAGTAAAGATACAGATGAAGTTGATGTTAATAATATATTTTATTTTATACAATATATCCAGAATATAATCTTACTATGCAATGCATACAAAAATTATTAATGAGCTACATTACTTTGTACTGAATTTTCAAAACCAGTGTGTATTTTGCATGAAAAGTGTACCTCAGTCTGGATTAGCCACGGTTCAAGTTCTCATTAGACACACTGCTGAGTGGCCAGTGTATTGCACAGTTAGTTAATGATTTAAAGAGACCCTTTGGTTCACGAGTTGTATCTCAGATGATGCTGAAAATAAGGTCCAGGGTTTAGCATTAATACATTATTAACTAGCAGACTAAATGCCATGACTTGGCTGTTTCTTATGTCAAATTTAGGGCTCTGGTCAAGAAAGAGATGGAGGCATTGGAGTGGAGGAGTCCTGTAATATTTACTCTGAGAGGACCCTATAGTCATTAAGCCAGCACAGTGATTTACCTTCCCCATGCCTCCTTTCAAAAACCTTGGGGACCCCATGGAGACCTCACCCAGTGCAGGTATTTGTGGCCACTATTTTTATTCTCAATGTTAAGATCCCTGTAGCTCACTCAGCTCAGCATTTCTTATCATCTTGTTGCAGGTCGCTGAGCCAGTGCCATGCAGGCAGCCCTTTCATGTGTGTGGATGGAGCCTGAGGGCCCAGTATTCATCTTCCTCTGTTATTTTATCTGCCAAATGAACTTATTAGCTGTTTTTCAGAGAATTTATTAAATCTGGCAAATCTTCCTTGTTTATCTCAGTGGAATAAAGTTTGACCTCATCATTTTTTACACCTAGAGGGAGGCTTAAGAATACCACTTATAATGTTACTAGAGCCTGGAAGTGTCACTTGCCCATCGAGACCCTGTCACCACCCAAAGGAAAGAGCAAGCCCTTCTAACAGAGCATGCTTGGAGCCATCTTTCCTGCTCTTGAAGTAATCTGTGACGTAGAACAGTAGGTCCAACCAGTTCTTCTGTTGGATAAATATTTTCTCCCAATTATAATCTGAAAAGTGTAATACTGTTTCCTAGAACAAGTGTTGCTCAGATCCTGAGACAATCTCGATACTGAGTTAGCATGGCCACAGAGGCCAACAATTATTTTGTGAAGAAGCTGGAAAAATAGCTCAGCTGGCAGTGAGGCAGCCACCACAAGGGCGTCCTGGCTGCCTTCTCTTTCCCACCGATACAATCTTTATGAAAACTTTTTAGATAAACTTCTTTTCCATCTGTGGGTAGACAAAGGTTCCTAGTAGTACACTTTTGGAAGATAATCTGTCCAGCCCTGGCAGGACAGTATATCTAAACTCACCAGTCACAGCCAAGGCATCTCTGATTATCATGAATCATTCACTCACACATAATAGAAATGGATCACTGTCCAGGTCATAGTTTGGAGTCAGACAAACTGACATGGAATGGAGGTCTGGCTTCCTCCTTTAATACACTGACTCTGAAAACATGGTCCAATTGTTTATTGTCCTTAGATTTCAGTTTCCTTCCCTCTAAAATAGAGATGAAAATATTTATGCTATGGGGGTCATAAGGAAGGAAATATAATGTTGGATTTCCGGAGATCATGGTGGGATGTGGAATTGAGAATAAATCTTCTCAGGCTTCATTTTCAGACCATGATGAGTTCCCTGACTCCGGGGAACCACAGTACTGGGCTTTCATTCTCTTTGTCACTTAGTTCCCAGCTCCTTTCTGAGAGCTTGGTATTTTCAAGTTCCCTCTCCTAATAAGGTCAGGTCACTAACTGTTGGTCATTTTTTTATACTGGAGAATGGTGTATTTTTGTGTTTCTAAGAACCTCCTGAGTCTGGCCTGTGTTCCATCTGTGGACAACTTGCTGTACACACGAACTTGAAAATCATTCTACAGCTTGCCCATCTCTCTTTCTGGAAAGAGGAGAGTACTTTATTTAATCCCAGGGTCTAAATTTGGAATGGGAAGTGAAAAACTCATTGCTGTGGCTTGGATGTAGTTTGTCACCATCTAGAAACTGAATCTCCAGAGTAGTGTTTTGGTAGTAGACACTTTTGGAAGTAGGACCAGGTAGAGAGTGTTATATCACAGGGCCTCCGTGCTCATGAAAGGATTAATGAGTTTCATGAAATGGATTAGTTTTCACAGAAGTGGATTAGCTCTTGCACACAGGCAGGTTGTCCTGGCTCCTTCTGCGCTGTTTTTTCCTGTCTTGCCATGTGATCTTTCTGTCTTGCAAGAACGCTTGCCATGTGATATCATCTTCTAGGAGGTCCTCACAAGAAGCTAGCACTGATGCTATGCTTTTAGACACCCAGAACCTCAGCCTCAGATATTTTGTTACAGCAGCACAAAAGCATTCCCTTAGGGCTCAAGCTTACTCTATGTCTCTGCTGCAGTTTTTATTAAAGGTTTTTCTGTGAGCCACAGTGTTTACCCAAATTGATGAAGCTCTTCTTGTTTCCAATTTGGTTTTATGTTTGGGTATACTCCATCATTCAAAAGTTTGGGTGAAAGTAGAGAAGAATAGCACCCCAAACCCTCACACATTGTACACAGTCACTGCTGAAAGCACTGTGTGTATGTGTGTGTGTGTGTGTGTGTGTGTGTGTGTGTGTATGCATGTGTGTGTATACAACATGAAATCCTGGGTAACTATAAACCCCAAAGTCTTTTGAGGGAGAGTTGAGTAAAGAATTTGAATACATCAGACATTACTGAGTTAAGATTAGGTCATTAACAAAGCATTATTTCAAAATGAATAACTTGGACTCTGGGAGATAAATCGATGTTAGAATATGGTGTGGTTATCTCAGTGGGGTTATAGGATATTTTGAGTAGAACTGTGTTTCCCCTGAATGATATGATGAAGTCCTAATCCTCAGTATCTCAGAATATGACGGAAATAGGGGAGAGGAAATCAAGTTAAAATGAAGATTGATGGTGGCTCCTGATCAAATATGATTGATTTCCTTATGAAAAGAGCAAATTTGGACACAAAGACATGCACAGAAAGAACATGCTTTAATGATAGTCATGTGACAAGGGAGTGAAGATTGCAGCATTGCATTTAAAAGCCAAGAAATGCCACAGATTTCTGGCAAACCAGTGGGGTCTAGGACTCAAACCTGGAACAGACTCCTATAGCTCTCAGAAGGAACCAACCCCACCATTGCCTCCATCTTGGATTTTGAGCTTCGTGGGTGGTGAGATAATGTATCTCTCTTTTTAAAACCATCCCATTTGTGGACTTTGTTATGGTAGCTCTGAGGAACTGTTACAGTTGACTCTGCTGAGATGGGTGGGGTTTCCTCAAAGGGAATGGAATTCCTCAAATATGGCAGCCTTGGAGCAGAAACTGAAGTGGGCCATAGGCTGGGCTACAGGAAGATCTGCCTTCTCTGTGGGAGGATCTGAGCCATAGGGAAGCAGGAAATGCTTCCACTTGGGAGGAGACCACTGTTGAGGCATTGAAGCTGGACACTGACCACACGTGCAAGGCTGGAGTATGATCATCCCAAGAACAAAGAGTGCCCAGGGCAAGCCACATGAAGAAGCTGCTTCAGTCCAGAAAATGTCTAGCCCCAGGGCAATCCAAGCAGTGAGTCGCTAGGACAATAGGGTATTGTGTGACATTACATTGCTAAAAGGTATAAATAAATGCCCCTGCAGTGAGGGGGCAATTTTTCCCCTCCCATCAGGAGAGTAAGGGCTCCACCTGACCCCAGCTTTGTCACTTCTTTATTTTCTCATCCTCTCATGGTCCTTCACCCCAAGAACCTCAAGGGCCACATGGGTCACGGCAGACCACAAGCTTGTCTCATCTCAGGAAGGCATGCTGGGGGCATGCAGAGGCTTGGGGAGTCATGGGTGGGGAAAATGACCTATCTAGACTCCCCTTGATTCACAGCAGGGTTTCACTAAACTCATCATAAATTGGAAATACCATTAAGCTAAGAAAAAATTTACTACAACTGACCTATTAAACACCCATGCTCATCCCTGACTGTCTCACAGGTGGCTTTAGTTGTGTTGTCATGGCTGCCTCTGTGTCTTGAATCTGTTCACAGTGTTTAACTTTCATGGCCATTTTGACTTCGGGAGAAGTCGCATGGTGCCAGATGTGGTGAATACAGTGGATAAAGACACACAAAACTGTTTTGAGCCTGTCTTTCCATTTCAGTGGAACCAGGCAGCTGTGTTCATTGTATTTTTGGTCACACTTTATAAAGACACTCACAAAAGAGGACCTCAGAACTGCTTCAGAACATGGAAAGAACAGTGGGATAAGTGCATTCTAAACAAAGGGGCATCCTCTGAGAGGAGTTAATGGCAATGTGTATCTTATTATAATACATATTTTCAAATTTAAGTCTTGACTCTATATTTGGATCACACCTTGTACATTAGCTTACAGTCCGGCACTGCAAGAGAGCATTGTACCCACATACTGCTAGCCTGGGACAAGATCAAAACTTAAAATTTGGAGTATGGTTGCTACTGAATGCATGTCACTTTCACACCATGCTAAAGTTGGAAAACCCTAACTCAAATCATGGTAAGTTGAGGGCCACCTGTATTGTTTTCTGTGTTGTGTTTTCCTTCCTATCTTTTCTGAACCTTCAGGCAAATATCTCTAAAAGTTCACAGCTCTTGTCTGCTGGCTTGAGGAATGATGCCCACATCTAAGATGAAGTAGACAAGAAGTCAGCAGAAGGAAGCAGAAAAGGTACAGGGGCAGGGCTATGTTGGGGCTGTCAGAGGCTCAGCCTGCCGCAGGGCTATAGTGAACAGAGGAATCTGAGGGCAGGTTTCCAGTTCTTTGGAGGTGGACCTTAGGGAAACGCTCAGAAATATCTGGAGAATTGCCTTGGAAGTGGTTAACTGGGTGATTCACTGCAATCAATCTTGCAAGATTTAAAGTGTATATAACTTGAGACTTTTCTTAGTCAATTAAAAGAGAAGATGGGGTTGCCCAGATGATGTTTAAGGACTCTTCCATAGTTAAAATTCTATTATTCTAATTAACAAAAATGCCACAGAGCAGTGAATAGCTGTCAAAGTCATGTGCTTCTGTCTTCAGGAGAGGAAAAGCTGTCTCTGGACCCTCAGGCTAGGCAGCTGTAGCCAGCAGAGGGCTGGCGTTCAGAAGGAGGAATATACTGACAGCTGTTAGAAGTGACAGCTGGTATCATACGGAGGAGGCACAATTTTCTTATTGGAAAACCAGTAAGGGCTGGTAGTGGGGAACAAGGTGATTGCCAGGATTCTCTCTAGCTGTAATTCCATAATTCCAGGGGGTCAGAGGGACTGGTAAGTACCAAGCCAGCAATCTGGGACAATCAATTTTAGGACATACTACCCAACACATCTCAAGATCTCAAAGCAGTACAAATAAAGCACAATACATTAGACTGAAACCGATTTTACAAATGGTTTCTGGCAATCTTTGGTATTCTTTGGTTTAAGCTGTATCACTCCTATTTCTGCCTCTGTCTTCCTTATCTATGCATCCATGGATCTTCAGATCTCTTTCTCCTCATAAGGACATGAGCTAGCGGGTTTAGGACATGACTTCATTCCAGCTTGATTCCTGAATTTGATTACATCTGCAAAACCCTTATTTCCAAATAAAGCTACATTCACATGGCAGTTATGACTTCAACATATCCTCTGGGGGACACAATTCAACCCACTAGAGGTGACATTTAAGTTGAGACCTGAACAAGGATTAGGGACAACTGACCAAAGAGTGAAGGGAAAAACATCCCAAGGAAAAATAAAACCTAGAACGGGGACTGTAGTGGGAAGGAGCTTGAAGGTGTGGGTCCCTAAAGGAGCCCCACAAGTGAAAATGAAATGAAGCAAAGAAGAGAAGGACCCTGTCTTCAATCTTGGGCACTACCTTTAGGAGTGTAGAGTTTATTGGAAGAGGATGACGCATCACTGACAGGACTGAAGAGAAGCTAGGGTCGTGTGAGGGCAGTAATACGTCTGCAGCAAGGGTGTTTGTGGAGCGTGGATTGAGTGGGGTGATGGGCCTGAGGGTGGGAAGCAGAATGTCCATGTATGTGATAGAGGTGACGGGTGAGACATAATGGTCATGGCCAAGGATACAGAGCCATCAGGAAGCTAGATCAACAGGCCTGCTTTAATTGATTTATTTCTGACAGTTTGGCACGAACTCAGTACTGTGCAAATAAGAGTAGAAGTCTAAAGCCTTTACTAGGTATTGACAAGAGATGCCCCCAGTTCCCCTTTGACTTGATGGGGACAGCTTTACCCTGCACAGTATTTTCCTAACAGGGAAAAGAAAATCACATAAAACTTAAGTTCTTCCCCACTCTTACAAACCTGGAGAAGCTGGCAATAGCAAAACTGCAGTTTTGCTTGGCACCAATTAGCTGGAATTGAGTGGCAGGTCCCCACTTCCCTAAGACACCACAGTGCCCTGTAGATCACAGCCTGCACCCCTCCCTCTCACTCTGTGCCCAAGCGCATCCTTCATTTTCCTTAGCTGCCTGGCTCTGGTGGGGGCTCGGGGGTGCTCCTTGGCCCACTTAGGATAGGCAGAGTGGTTTTCCCTTGTGTGAATTCTTCACAAGCTTGTGTGGCAATGAATGGGTCCTTGAGTATTTGATATTCTGAGTCAACATCTATTTCCCCTGAGGTTTTATAAACCTGAGTCAGAGGAAGCATGACAAACCTGAAACGTGGTCTGTATGATCCCCACAAAGGGTCAAACATTGGATATCCTAGGTCTCTTGTCTCCTTTTAGTCTTTCCCTCTGGAACTATCTGCGACAGTCTTGGCAGCCTTTCCAATAACCAAGAACACTGTTATGCGCACACTATAGCCTGTTTAAGAAAGCACACAAATATGCAATACATTTCTGGGGGCTTCTCAACAAACATGGTGACATCCTAAACAAATAAGCTTAATATTAAATTCCAGGGTTCAGGCAGTTATAATTTTTGTAGGAAACTAGAGATTTTCTAGTATTGTTGAAAAGACAAGAGATTTCAGTAATTGTAAGCGCCTTCAAAATTGACTTGAATATTTTCTCCACAAACTGATCTCTAAATTATGAAACTATGAGGAGATGTAAACTGCAGAAAACGTCTGCTATGGGAATGAATATCTTCTCTGCAAGGGCTACCTGAAGTCTAGGACTTATTGCATATCTTTAGATGTAAGAATAAGCAAAAGTAAAAAAAAAAGCCCTATCTAGTTTTCTAGCAGTCTACTCATGCCATGTGTAAGTAAAGTATTTACAGGCAAAGCAGCTAAAAGGAAATTCTTTATTTCTGCTCATGTAGAAGCAACTACCATTACTAACACAATCACAGAAAGACATTGCTGTTTCTACTTACACATTCTCTGAGCAACAATAAAATATTTATCAGCAGCAAAATAAAAGGATAGATTATTGTTTAGACTCCCAGACCCATACTGAGTTTTATTCCCTGCGACCCTTGGCCTAGTCATTTGTTGTTAAGTCACAAAACAGGTTAAAATGTACCAACATTTGTGGCAGCTTGTTCCTAATGAACTGAGCCCAAGTTTGAGGCTCTGTCCCCTCTGTTTTGTCCCCTTCTGTGGTGGTGACAATGTCAGGTCTCCCCTCACTCTTTTGAAGTTGGTTATGGGGATGAATGGGTTTCATTTGGGTAGATGCATACATTCATATAACACACTTGGATCATTTGAAGCCCACCACACCCCCACCTGCTCTGTCCTCTCGGTTTCACATTTTGTGAGGGGGATTTCAATGCACATAGTGCAGAAAAGCAGGAAGGTAGTTTTATTAATGTATGTGTTTCATTTTTCCTTTAAAATAGCACTCATTAATATTGGTGCTAAAAAATAGGGTGTGTCTTATTAGAATTCCTTGTGCTTCTCAAGGAGTAATATGGAGAGAAGGTGGCGAGGATATGATTTACTCAATGGTTTGTTCAAGTTTCTGGCCTTCTGTGCACCCCAACCAATTGTTGCTGCTGCTCTTTCAGCCTGACCTTCATCGTCATGAAACTATTTTCCTCAATATAATGATCCGGTTTTATGATGTTAAATATATACATGTTTAAATAAATGAATATTAGCTCTCAGGAAAACTAGTTGCATCATAGAAATACGTCTTAAGCAATGTTTCATTCCATTTCTGTGACTATAACAGAATATCACAGGCTGGGTAATTTATAACAAAATGTATGTTTATTTGGCTCCTGGTTCAGGAGCTTAGGCATCCAAGGTTGGAGCTTTGCACCTCGTGTAGTTCTCTGGAGAGTCCTGAGGTGGTCTGGGGCATCACAGGGACAGAAGGGCGCATAGGAGAGACAGAGCCAAACTGGTTTTTATAACAGACCCACTCTCAAGCCAAAGCCAGGAAGCCCTGGATTGGTTAATCCACGCTTGAGAGCAGAGTCCTCATGCTCTTATTGCCACCTAAAGTTCCCACCTGATTCCCTCCTTTCAACACTCTACCATGGGGAGTGCATTTCCACATGAGTTTTAATGGAGACATTTATGTCATAGCAAGCAATGTATCATAAAATTGTCCAAGGAATAATTTTATCCTAGAGCCAACCTGTCAGTAGAGGTTCCACCTCAGGTCTGGCAGGGTGAGAGAACATTCTTGTCCTCATTAGCAAGAAGTCCTAGAGTTAACCTGATGTGTAAATCAAAAGGCCTATTTTGGGTATGCGAGTTTGCCTGCTCATGGCATTTCTATCTGAAGTCTGGGTGTTTACTACAGCGCACCTCATTGGTCTTCCCAATTTTTACCACTCCATTTGTGTTCTGGAGGATCCAAAGAGGTGATTTTTTGCAGCAAGATGCTTCCTTCTGCCAGAAAGTTGCAAGGTATGGTTGAAGGATGGATTTCCTGCTGTCTGCAGTTTTGCATCACTATGAACTTAATTGAGCAAGAATATCATTGATGTTCTCCTCCCCACTGGTTCCAGAATCATGCTGGAAATTCCTTCCTCAGACACTGGTGTAATGTTGGAGCAGGAGACTGAGGGTGGAGGGGGAAAGTGATGATGAGGGAAATGAGCATTTTTCTTTTTCGCAGCTGAAAGCAGATAGCATTTACCTCCACGTGGCAGTGTAGGTGTAGAAATGTGTTGGATTGTTAAGCGATGTTTAGGGATGTTGGGAAAGCCTGCTAAATGAGCCTCTGGTTCATTTTCCTCTCCATTAATCAAAAATAGAAACGCTTGCCTGCCTGCTGGAATGTATTGGCATTATTCCATTGCCCCACTGTTGAGAATTTCTCCAATACCATTACAGAACAATTGGAAAATGCCTGCTCATCCCCATCTAAGGGGACAAGATTGCTCAACAGTGTGTATTTCTTGTGATCCTATTTTTCTTAATCTCCGACCAGCATTATGAGAGTGGAAAAGAATAAGATTCTTTTCTAAGATTCTTTTCTTTCAATGATATAAAAGATTGTTTTCCAATTTATTTACTGTTTGTCAACATTCTGGAAAGAAATACCAAGTAACACGAGATAGGATGCAATTTACTACTTACCAGGTGCTATAGGTTAATTTAGGGAAATGTCTTGGGAGACATTTTTTCTGTAGAATTTGCCCCCTCTTTTTGCCACCTGCTAGGTAAGATGCTCATTCTCTGGCTTCCAGTGACATTTTGGGCACATCTCATCTCTTCACTTGCCACATTTTACTGTAACTATAATTCATGGGACCAGGTGTCCTGGTTTACAACTGTTATTCCAGCATCATTACTGACATTTCCTCCTTATAACCTCAAAATATCCCAGAGGACATGATAAATATAATTATAATATGAACATAAATGGAGAGCCACATGGTCCAGGCTTCCTATGTTACCAAAGTCAAATAAGTAACATTTGGTAACCAGAAGTAATTAAGACTATTTCAAGAAAAACATTAAACATGACCTAATTTATGACCTCCAGTCATAGCCTCTAGAAGTGTATTCTCCAAGTGCCACTGAGAACCGTGGTTATGGAGAGACTTGCAAGTCTAACCCCCTTAATTTCTCTAACACTCACGCATTTGGTCTCATTTGTCTCTTGTAAGTCTTCCTTGACCCCATGGCTCCTTTTCCCTTATCCATTCTCCTGCCTCCACTGTACAAACAGGCCTGGGTTCGGAGAGCAAGGGGAGAAGAGAGTCTGTGGTGGCCAGGAAAAGTTCTCCTGAAGAGCTGGGAACAGGATGAGGAAAGGCTGAAAACTCAGTGGGGACCAACTCTTGTCTCTGTTGCAAGTTACCTAGGATGCAGGCTGGGAGTCTGCATCTCAGTGGGAGGCCCAGCACTCAGCACCAAGGGGCACTCAAAAATGTGATTGAAAGGAAATGAATGAGGGCGGGTTCTGACCTGACTTTCAAGAAGGAATAAGATTTGAATGTGTTAAAGGGAGTTGCTGGGCATCAGGGAGTAGGATCAGAGCCTGAAAGAGGAATGCATAGTGGAGAGTCAAGATAGATTTGGGAAGTAGAGCCTGGAGGAAGTGATATTTTAGATAGATTAAACTGTTTGAAATATTGCTTGGGGTAGTTAGTAAACTTGAGTAACATGGTGATGGATAAAAAAAGCATATAACAGATGGAAGGAACTCCATATACGGTAGTGAACATATCACTGCCACAAGCACCACTGCTGTCACCACCACCACCATCATGATCATCACCACCACCACCAGCACCATCATCATCACCAGCATTACTGTCATCACTCCTGTCATTAATATCACCACCAATCTCATCCTCATCAGTACCATTAGAGCCACCACCGACATCAGCACCATTCTCACCGCCATCCCTGTCATCACCATCATCATCATCACCACCATGATTACCACCACCAGCATCTTAACTATCCTCATCATCACTATAATCATCATTTTTATCACTGAGTAAGCCCTGAGACAGGCATAAAGTACAGGGCTGCTTAAGGGAGGTATTATGGGTGGAAACCAGGGAGCTTCTCTGGGAACCAGGTAAATATTAGAAGGGTTTTGTGATCAAAGAGAGAGGAGATATCTTCCAGAGAGCTCCCTTGGGAAGTTCGGATGAGATGGAGAATCAAAATAAAGCTCATTTGACCTCAGCAGCAGTACACTTTCTCATAATCAAAATTCCTAACCATGAAATACATATTGTCTCATGAAGAAGTGAGCTCTCCCATGCTGCATGGTCACCTGCAAGGGGTGCTACAGGTGCTTTAACAAACACATGGAAGAGAGCATTGCTTTCCTTCTGACTCCTTCTAACAAAATGAATTGAGGATTTATGGACCTTCAGGACATGGGCTACATTGGCAGTGGTTGGAAAACCGTTCATGGTCTATTCCAGTTGTTCTTAACTGAGGGTGTTTTGGTATCCCAGGGAATGTCTGAAGACATTTTTCACTGTGCATCTGGGGGAGGGTGCTATTGGTCTCTGGTGAGTAGGAGCAAAGGATGTGCTAAGTGTCTCACACTACAAAGGAAGCCCCTCCACAGCAAAGAAATATACAGGCTGAAAAGCTAACAGTAGCAAGGCTACAAAACCCTAGCCTACACTAAACATGCCTATTGTCTTCCACTCTTGTAGAGTGAGGAGAACTCCTAGGCTGGATGCATGTTGACTGGAAACGATCAGGAAGCATTTTCCTAAGCAATGAGCCAGACATCCTCCCAAATATGCCATTTACGAGGCAGTTTTCACACACATCTTAAAGATTCTTCTTCTTTCTTCAAAGTTTCTTTGAAGTCAGTAAACCTGGGGAAGAAATTCCGTAAGTGATAAGGACAAACTCACTTTTCAAGCTTTTTGTAACCTAATTTTGTCTGCCATCCAATAGGTACTACAGTGTGGTTTTATGCTCATCTTACTTCCTGGAGTGTAAAAGACTTCTTGGTGGCTGAGGATGGATAAAGAGGATTCATACTTCATAAATTTTTCTTGGTAACCTGGTGATTTACACAATTTGGATGGGGCTTACGAATAGTGAGGCTGCCTACATATCTAGGTTTGCCTCGGACTGTCACGGTTGGCTCATGTGATTTAAGTGATTGATAATAGCACCTTTTAAAAAACATCAAAAATGTCCTGGTTTTGATTAGATGACCATTTGCTCTAAGATGGACCATCATATCTTTGTGACATAGTCACACCACTTTAAAAAAATGTTTATGAGGTTAAGATAAAAGGATCGCTTGAGCCTGAGAGTTCAAGATCAGCTTTGACAACATAGTGAGACACTGTTTCAAAAAAAATCTATAATATAACTGTTATCAATTTACAAACAAATTTCTACTAGTTGCTAATTTGTTTGATCTCTGTACCATAATCATAAAATCACATTAAATAACATGTCCAAAATACAGAACCTCTGTCCTTTGGGACATGCATTGATCCATGACTTTTTATTATATGCTGGATTTGTAAGGGCCTCATTTGTGACTTGCTTATGTAAATGCTGGTGATAGACCTGTGGCCACAGATAAAAATAAATAACCTGTTGATCTTATCGTGGTCAATCACCCAGCCCACTAATGGATTTCTGCAAGGTACGATTTACATGTCAATCTAATCTTTTCATGAAAATGCTTCCAAAATGCTGACCAGTTCTACATTAATTGTACATCTCATTTGGTCTTTTCTATCTACTTTTCAACTTCTTTTTCTAAACTCCCGCCCCTTCTTCAACTCTGATTCCCAAAGACATGATTTTGGGGGCACATTTTCATTCACTTTTCTGAAGGACATAAAAGTGATAGATATTATTAGGTGAATCCATATTTTACAAAGACATGTACAGTGTGTCATCATTGGATAGATTTAACAAACAGTGATATCTCTCCTATGAAGCTTTCTGGTCATGAAGACTGTAAACCATCTTATATTTGTCTAGATGATGTTTCCCCCCTCATTGTACTGTTCTACGTTATACTTTTCTCAGCTCTTTGAGGGAGCTGTTTATTCAGCAAGTGCTATGTATAGTAAACTCCTGCATGCATTTATGTTCCTATATAAATAATGAACAATCTTGTCTCCACAGGTACTTTGATAGTAGAGGGACAATATATAGCCCTTATTTTAGAGAAAAATGTACATAAGAGTTTTACCTTGCTTCAGCAGATAAGACACATCGGGGCGGCACATGACCTTGTTTTTCTTCTTTGAAACTGTGGTGTGGCAGCTCACAGGGCTGTTTGTGGAAATATGCCAGTTGCTTAGAATGCAAAGAAAAAACACTCAATATTCACGACACTCAATCCTAAAAATCATTCCAATTTCTTTTCACCAGTTAACACCTCACATGTGAGACTTATAGATTGAACGATTAGGAGATTCTTTCCTGTTTTTTTTCTCTGCTCTCCCAGTTTAATATGCAACAGCACAAGTGCAGACAAAAGCTTATGCCTACATGTCTGTCATAAGTTAGAAAATAGACCAACCACTCACCAGCTGAGTGACCATAGGCTAGTTAATGATCTTTCTGGACGTCATTTTGCCAAATATGATTTGTGGGGGTAATAGAGTTTGATCAGATCATTGGAGGAATAAAATGAGATAGTATCTGTACATTTCTAGTCCCCGAAATAGAGTAACCCAAAATAAGCCAACAATGTGCCTTTACAGGTGTTTCCATATCTTTATCATTGCACATCCAGTAACTCAATGGTCATCATCGGTGCCTGTGCTCGTCACTAGATCATTGGCGACTTAATGGCAGACACAGGCTTATTTATCTAAGTAGCTCTAAATTTGAGTTTAACAAATATTGGGCATCCAATACATGTTTTCTGAATCCATAAACCAGAGGATAAACTTGACAGTTTCCAACGGTGGCGATTTATTGTCACTTCCTTTCCCTACATTCACAAAGTGGCCTCTGAAAATTCCAAAATACGACATGTCCAAGGTCTCCCACTGGCTTGAGTATAAATGTTTGATTTGGCTTTGGGGATAGCTGTCTCTCTATTTTCCCAGAGGTGATCGATGGTTGTGGGGAAGATGTTGGCCCCACCTCACCATTATGGACTGGTGCCCCCAGCTGCTTTGAGTGTTAAATAACTAGAAGCTCATAGTTTTAGATCTCTGGAACCTCCAGGCATCTTCTTGTCTATAGGCATTGGAAGCTTATAGCCACCCTCTCAGCCAAGTAATCTGTCCAGGACAGCCATTGATTGACTGATACACCAGGACCAAAGCCTACCTCCATGGGGACCATAGTAACACATAAACCAAATCTGATTGATAGTAGTGTGGACTTGGTCAGTTTATGAGGTGTTGATAATGGGACTGTGTATCTCAGTATCCAATCAATACACATATTGGATACAATCAGGCTTTTCCACAGGACTTGTAAGTGCCTCATTAAACCTGAGTTTTCAAACCCTTTATAACTGGTGACAGTTTCCCCACATTTTTTGTGTTTTGTTCACATTTGGAAAATATAGGTCATATTTCAGTATTTGAGATTTGAAGGTTATAGGACTTATCTGGTCTTAACACTTTACAGTCAAGGATCAAGATGAGTTTCTTATGAATGTTTCATAATTCTTGACATTTGACTAAGGAAGAGAATATTAACAAACTGTAACCTTAAATACATAAGGCCAGGTGTCAGGATGTTCTAACTGTATTATAGACAGAAATAGAGGTTAACTTATTTGTGGTGAATTGTTTTCCAGAATGATTGGACCATAATGCTCCTATAAGACAAGGAGAAAGATAGAAGAATCAATCTTCAAAAGATTTATCTTCAAACTGATCAAAAATAGGCTAAATGTGTTACACCCTTTGACAACATCAAAATTTTATAGGACTTCAAGTTGGAAACAATGAATATCAGAAATATGTAGCAAAACAATTTCTAGTATCAGAGATGGTTCGCTGTCACACAGTGTTATAACAAGGAGTTTGGACTGAATACATGACCTGAGTTGAGCTGAGTCTCCCAAAATGGATCGTGTTGTCACACCAAGTGTCACCACCAAGATTCTGTCTAAATGGTGTTGGAAATTGATATCAAAGGCCACTCATCTAATTCTTCCATTTATTCCTTTGATGGGAAACTAAGGCCTGGAAGGTGGAACGGGCAAAGCTACACATTTAAACACATGTATAAGCATCTCCTTTGATTATGTCCTTGAAAAAGAAGACTCCGTACAGTTCTTGCTGCAACTGTACTGCGCTGGCCAGCATGTGAAGGAGCCAGTGTCCAGTGTAGGTAGGGCGTATGTGAAAGGTGCTTTCTCTGTCTTCTTGTCAAGGGGGCAAATTGCTCAGTGTTCCTACGGCCCCAGAGATGAGAAGGAAGCCCATGGTGACTTGACCCACTAGATAACTGGTATCCTCACCTGTACCCCATAATGTGGGCTGGTTCAATGTGTTCTGCGATCACCTACACCAACACTGGTACTGATAGGAGTCCATCCAGTCAACCAAAGCGGAAAGTAGCATGGGATGGTGGTGTACGCTTGTGAACACCTGTGCAGTGGGAAGTGTTGTTAATACATTTTCTCCTCCTTTCAGTGTATTTTAGAGATAAGATAATGTGGAAACGGTGCAGGGTTTGGGTTTGCATTGGTCCATCCATGAGAAGAATGGATATGTTAGTGTGATTCAATATGGCTGCTTGAAGAGACTACTTGGAAGATGTGGGTGAAGCTGTCTGGGATTCATAGGACCTTGGAGTGATTCTAGAGTGCAGTTGAGGGCTGGAGTTGTGCTTCCAGATTACACTGTGACCGTGACTGAGAAGACATCTCTGACCTTCTCACTTCTAGCCCACATCCTCAACCCACAGATGTGGGCTGAGATGTTTAGAGTCCATTAAGACAGAACTGATTCAGGCAAGGGGGTGAAAAATAAGGCAGATACAATGGAAGTCTGAGATGGTTCTAAATTTGGAGGTTCCTCATTTGTGTGCTCTACTGATGATGGGGGGTCCATGTACACCACAGAAGAATAACCCCAATACAATCAAACTTGTCTATCAAAGGAGGGAGTCAAGGTAAACAATGCATAAATAACCGCCAGAGTCTCCCATCATCACCAATGAAATGGCCTCATTCTAAAAACCACAAACACAGAAATAAAACACAAAACAAAATATACTATCCCTGCACCCCATGTCATTCTCTCTTGAGAATTATAAACAGCTAGAGGAAGCAGAAAATAGATTGTACTGGTAACAAAACAATTGCCTCTGACGTTTTCAGGAGGAATGGAATATTAGTGGGGCAATGATACAGCTGTGAGAAAACATGATGTCTAACATTTCACATTTATCTCCTGAACTTATTTTTAGTATTAGTAGGCAGAGATTTTTAAAAATGACTGTGCTCATCCTAAACTCTGGAGTCATATTACTTAATGACTTATGGTAATTACCAATCCGGATGATCATTGTCATCATGGTAGGTATTCAGATAGGTGGTGAATGGCATCAGCTTGGAGAATGACATTCGTAGCATGTTTCTCACCATATCTTCAGGGAGCTGATTTTTCACCAGATTTCTAGACTAAGGTCAGGTCAAGGGCACAGCCCTCCTATTTCTCTGTAGTTATGTACCGTGCCTTCTGTTTGAGGATCTTTGAAATAAGAGCTTTGATCTTACAGCATTGGCATTAAAAACTGTATTCTGATGACAGGAGAGGACCTGGGGACTTTGGCTTTGCACAACTCAGCTGTGGACCGGGTACTAAGGCTGAGATGCCAGCTGTCTGGCTCTGGTCTCTAGTGTCAGACCAGCTGTAGTTGTCAACTTTTCTCTCTCCCGCTTCTGGCCACATGGTGGTTGATGTTCACATGCACCACAGCATATTGCCATGTATATTTCTGAGATTTTATGAACCCCTACAAAATTTTGCAGAGGAGTAACATTGCAACTTTTATGGTGTTCATAAAACACATTTTATAAGCATGTGAATAATGAATCAGCGTTTTAGAGACCTCAAAACTTGTTCTTTTACCAAGAAAAGATAGTTTATTCAATTTTGAAAAAATGATTAGACTTATAGAGAGACTTGATGCTTCTCAATTGTCACTCTTAGGTGATACTAACATACTAGAGAGTAAGTGATGTTAAGGAATAAACACAAATAAAGTTACCTCATCCTAAAATTGCACCCTGCTGATTTATCTGGTTTTTTTTTTTTAACACATTGTTGTCGTGTGAATGCTCTCATTAGTTTCACATGTGTGTCATTTTGTTTAGCTTTGGTTTGGAAAGAGCCATGGAGATGTGGCTTTTAATGGCAGGCTGGAGTCAGCGTGGACCAGGAGCTGCTCTGCGGTGTGGTGCTCTTGGATCTTGGATTCTCCAGGAGAAGATGTGGGGAAAGTTCACAGACAGGACTCAGTCAGGAAATAGTTTTCAGCTGGCGTTTCTAGAGGACAAGTCCCTTACTCTCTAATCAAAGATTGCTCAGGATAGAGGCCAGGTGTGGTGGCGCACACCTATAATCCCAGCATTTGGGGAGGCTGAGTGTGAGCATCGCTGTGAGTTTGAGATCAGCCTGGGCTACAACGTGAGTTCAAAGTCAGCCTGAACTGCATGGTGAGAGCCTGTCTCCAAAACAAACAAACAAATAGTCTTCAGGATCATCGTATACTTGGAGGCGTTTTAATTGGTCAGAGCCAGTCCAATTTTTTTATACTGTATATGCTACCATGAAAATATTTTAAATTTTAAATAGTATATTGCTCTAATTTCACAATGTGTAATACACTAACACTATTTACAACTTTAAAAAAAAACCCAGGAAAGTTTTAGAGTGAAAAAATGTTTCCTAGCCCTGTGATCACATTCATTTGGTTCCTGTCACCCCCCAGCCCACCGTGACAGGTCCTATGAGTGTTACTGCCTCACTGATGTAGTTTTTTCCTGCAGTTTATTTTTGTGTAAAGAAGAAAATACAAATATACTTGCCTATTTTCCCTCCTTTCATGTGCATAAACTGTGCATAAGGAGATTGTGCGTGTACTCTGTACCTTATTTTAAAACATTCAATAGTGTGTTTCGGAATTCTTTCCATAGAGTGCTTGGTGAAATTTATTCTTCTCTAATGCTCTAGAGGATCTTGACAAGAAAACCTTTCACATTTTAAAATAAAAATAATTTCTTATTTTTTTGATATTTCAATGGTTTAATTTTGCATCCATATATTTAATCAGTACGGAAAGCATTTTCCTCAGGCTTGAGTCTAACATTTTTTTCACGTGGTGAGCCAGTTGTCCCAACTGTGTTTATTGAATAATCCATCTTTTTCCCATTTACTTGAAATGCCATGTTACCCATTAATAAATTATTATAAACATCCATGTTTTTTTAAAATCCTTATTCTATCTCCCAGATTGATTTGCCTGGACCAGAACAGTAATGTACTATTTTAATTTTTCCAGTATTATATTTTGTCAGTTGAAGAGGAAAATCTCCTTTCTTTTTATTTTCAAAATGTTGACATTATTTTCTTATCTTTTATTTTATGGATTTGTAACTACCTAGTTGAATTAAAAAGATCTCTTGCGAAAATGTTGTGGTTACAATAATTCATCAGTGAACTTGTGAGCAGATGGCACCTTCTACTGTGGACCTTCCATTTGGAGCACTCTGCTAGTCTTTGTGCCTTATCAGTCAAAGTTTATAATTCCTTTATTTTCCTCACAGGTTTTTTGCCATTTCTTAAATTAATATTTAAGAATGATGCCTTCCTCTCACCTTACTGTATTGCCTAACTGGTTATTTGTAAAACAGTTTGCTACCAATTTTTAAAATAAACGTATCTATTTTTTTAAAACTTTTATTATGGAAAATTTAAATCATATCTAACTAAAGCAACCCTCTAGTAAAACCTTGGGTTATCACCCAGCCACACAGCGAATCTCACATGGTCTATACCTGCATCTTCCTCTCCAACGTGGCTTATTTTGAAGCCATTTCAGACATCATATTTCAGTATACATTTCTGAAGGATATGGGACCTATCTTTCAAAGCTTAAGCACTATACCATTATTGCATTTATGTAATAGCTACAACAAAGTTTTAAAATCATTCAACACACTCAAAGTGCATATTTTTCCAACAATCTCTTACTATTTTGAGTTAAGTTATAAATACATTTCACATAATTATTTGGTATTTCATAAATATCTTTTAATCTGCAAGTTAAGCTCTCTCTATCTCTATTTTTAAAATTTATTTTGAAGAATTGAGGGTTTTTTCCTCTAATGTCCCTCACCTTCTGATTTTTTTTTTCTGTTTGAAGCCAGTGGTGTCCTTTCGTATGTTCCTCTGTTTCCTGTATTCCTCCAGTCCTATCCTCAATGTCTGCCCAGTTGCTTTGTTACTCATCTCCCTCTGGTGTCCAGGAGGAGCGCCTGGGACAGTTCCCTGACTTCCTGCTGCCTGTGGTGGCTTCTGTGCACCCACTTCCTTGCAGGTTAGTTTGGCTGACAGTGAGGATCTGGGCTCATGAGGCTTCTGCTCACAAGGCCCGCAGACCCCTCCTTTCCCCCTCTGGTTCCTGTGCATGGGTGCCAACTCCACAAGGATCTCATGGTGTTTACATCTGTTCCCACCTTCTACTGTCTAAGTTCCTCAGAAATACCATCTCGTCTCATTTTGTTATAGATATTATCCATGTTTTTACAAATTTTATATTCTGTTTCTACAGGGAGATTCAGGAAGATTTTTTTTAAAAAAAACCTCTATAATTGTTCCTAAACACCTTACCAAAATGTATGATTTTAAAATGTTTTTAGTTAATCCTTATTGGATTTACTAGGTGGAAAGATCATGCTATCTGAGATCATACTGTCTGCTTTTAATTTTATGTGTTTTGTTGTTGTTTCCAAGAGATTCTTCTTGTTCTCTTCTTGTCATTTTGTTGATTTATCTCATTGACTTAAACTTCTCCAGTGTCACTGAGGATTCCACCTGGATTATTCCAGAAGTTCTGTCTTTTTGTTGGTTTGTTTGAATTCAGTTTTGGTGGGAACTAATTTTTTTTTATCCAATTGGTTTGTGACCGGAATCATGGAAAGAATGAAGTTCCTGACCGAGGTACTACTTTTTTTAAACTTTACTTTTACTGGTACACTTTAGATCACACATAATGATTACATTCATCATAGGGAATTTGTGTCTGGACATGATTTATCTTGATTCTTCTTTATCCCCACTCCCCTGCCCTCCTTTCAACTCCTCTTCCCCTCCTTATCCACAAAAGGTTTATTCCCATTCTTTCCTTCTATTCTTTTTTTCTTTTCCCTCTCTTCACTTCCTCCTCCACCCTCTCTTGTTCCCCTTCCCATTTGAACATTTTATTCCTACATCCCAATATCTACTATCCATTTTGATCCTTATTACCCTTTATCACACAAGAAAAACAATGTGTAACATGTATCTGATTTATTTCACTTAAGAGTATGATAGCAAAGTATATCC
>PVJX010018179.1:0-37033 GCA_004027295.1 Dolichotis patagonum
AACACAGGCAGAGTAGATCAGGAGATAGGGTCCATTGAGATGCTCTATATAGGGAGGCAGTGGGACCCAAAACAAGCAGTGCACCCCATGGGAGTGAA
This sequence comes from Dolichotis patagonum, assembly GCA_004027295.1. Taxonomy (NCBI): domain Eukaryota; kingdom Metazoa; phylum Chordata; class Mammalia; order Rodentia; family Caviidae; genus Dolichotis; species Dolichotis patagonum. The sequence continues at coordinate 99 of PVJX010018179.1, forward strand.
AGGGGAGGAATTGTCTAAAAAAGGGAGGCAGAGGATATTGTTCATTGGGTAACAAGATTTAAAATTTACATTATTCTCACCACTCTGCTTGGATGGATTACAAGCTGTTCCAGTTTATCTACTTACACTAGACTTGAGGACATAGTCCCAAAAATAAGAGTCCATATGATGGTAATCATCCCTAATTTTCCTATCAACTTAATCTGAAGCCCTTTATAACTAATACTGTCTTATTATGACTGATCTTATTTGAATTTGGGTTGTTAGATTGCTACTTTGTATTGACTGATTTTATTTAAATCTGTTATGATTGATAGCATCAAGTCTAAGAGTATAGGCAACTACACTGAAGATGACAAGATTCATTAAGATACCCACTCTGGTTTGATTATTACTTGCTTTTGAAGTCTTATAATGTCTCCAATGCTTCATTTTTATTAATATTGTTATATACTGCTGAGACATCATGGTAACCATTGTAGATCACCTTGTATTGCAGTTATATATGACTTTTTTGCTTCATGCTTTTCTAGGAATTGTTTTGTTTTATCTTGCTTTGTTTTGTTTTTACCTCTAATACAGAAAGGATAGATATACACGTAGAGACTCATGCATGTGTAGAGCTTTAAACAGTTTACAAGAACCAACTATATAACACATGTTGAAATGAACAACTACTTTGAAGAAAAAGAGACACTACAGTACCCAGTGCTGATTCCATAATGTCATGATGTGTAATTCAGCAAAATTATCATTCTTTGTCCAAAGTGATTTTAGCTTGTTTTGTTTTGTTTAAGTTCAACACAAATGAAGGTATGGACAGCTGTTTTGAGGAGAATGAGAGACACTATGACAACCATTCTCGGCTTCCCTATTGTCTGGCTTCCCTATTGTCTTGAAGAGCTGAAATGCCCTCCTCGTCCTGCTCAGATCAATTCCATACTATGTTGTTTCATGTGAATTCCCTGTATGTGACAATATGGACAACTATTTGGAAGAAAACAAGAGTCAATACGCTAGAGAGTGAATATCTCCAATTGTCTAGTTTTGGAATTTATGTCCCTTACATTGCTTTCTTGTGATCCACTTTGTTCTGTTTTGTTGTGTTTAATTTTACCCTTTTGATATAATTGAATGTATATTTGAGTGGGTAAGATGTATGAATATATTGCTGGGTTTTTTTGTAAGATTATGGAACAGAACTGTTAACAGACTCACTGATTGAATGTCTACTTTACATGTTTTAACTTTATAATTTGAACTATTTCCAAGAAGTCAATATGTAATTTGTCAAGTAATAATCTCTTAGGTTTTTTGTTGTTGTTCTTTTCCTTTTTTCCTTGGAATTCTGTATTGTTGCTACCCTTTATTCTGTTTTGTTTTGTTTTGTTTTGTTTTCTTTCTTCTCTTTAAATAAAAAAAATAAATTGCTAGTTGATAAGTTACATACTGTCATCTTGGAAATAGTTGCTCAAGTTACAAAATTAAAGCATACAAAGTAGACATTCAAAGAGTGAGACTGTTAACAGTTCTGCACAACAATCTAATAAAAACAATAGTAAGGTCATCTATCTTACACACTTAAACATACATGCAGTTATATCCTTTAGAGCACTTTCTTTTGCTCTCTTTTTTACAGTAGCAATTATGCATTTGGGGTTTTATTACTCCTACAGTTCTTATTACTTTTTACACAAGAGAGACACAATGTGATATTTATGAATATGATTCTTTTTTCAATTTAAAGAGAAACAAAAACAAAAAACAACCAAACAAAAGAGAAAAAGGGTAGCAACAATACAGTATTCCAAAGGGAAAAAATAAAAGAATGGCAACAATGAAAACAAAAACAAAAACACTAAGAAATCGCCACTTGATAAGTTACATACTGTCATCTTGGAAATAGTTGCTTAAGTTACAAAATTAAAGCATACAAAGTAGACATTCAAAGAGTGAGACTGTTAACAGTTCAGCTCAACAATCTAACAAAAACAGTAATATGGTCATCCATCTTACACGCTTAAAGATACATGCAGTTATATCCTTTAGAGCACTTTCTTTTCCTCTCATTTTTACAGTAGAAATTACGCATTTGGGGTTTTATTACTCCTACAGTTCTTATTACTGTTTACACTAGAGACACAATGTGATATTTATAAATATGATTCTTTTTTATTTTGCTAATGAGGATAGTCTCAATTTGTCTCCATTTCCCTATGAAGGCCTCAAGATCATCCTTTTTTATAGCTTAGTAATATTCCATTGTGTAAAAAGTACTACATCTTTTTCATCCACTCTGCAGTTGATGGGTATCTTGGTTGTTTCCAAGTTTTAGCTATTACAAATTGTGCTGTTATAAACATGGGTGTATACATATCACTGTGATATGAACTTTTCAGTTCTTCTGGGAAAATACCCAGGAGGGGAATAGCTGGGTTCAATGGAGCTTCCAATCTTACTCTTTTGAGAATTCTCCATATTGATTTTCATAGTGGTTGCACCAGTCTGCACTCCAACCAACAGTGGAGCAGTTTTCCTTTTTCGCTGCAGCCTCACCAACATTTGTTATCAGTTGATTTCTTGATGGCAGCTATTCTTTCAGGAGTGAGATGAAATCTCAATGTTGTTTTAATGTGCATTTCTCAAATTACCAGTGATGGTGAACATTACTTCATGTATTTATTTGCCATTTGAATATCTTCATATGAGAACTGTGTGTTCATCTCAGATGCCCATTTTTGGAGAGGATCTTTGAATTTGGGGGCTTGATGTTTTTCAATTCTTTATATGTTCTTGATATAAGTCCTTTGTCTGAGGGGTTTCTGGCTAGAACTCTTTCCCATTCTGTGGGTTTTCTTTTCACTCTGATGGTGATTTCTTTTGAAGTGCAGAAACTTTTCAATAATATGAGATCCCAGTTGTTGATTCTCTGAAGTGTTTGCCATGCAGTTTGCATTTTGTTCTCCACAATGCCTACCCCTATGTCTCCAAGATTTCTACCTACCTTATCTTCTAGTGGATTTAGTGTTTCTGTTTTAATGTTTAGGTATTTGATCCATTTAGACTTTAGGTTTGTGGATGGTGATAGGCATGGATCTAGATTCAGTCTTTTGCATGTGGAGAGCCAATTTTTCCAACACCATTTATTAAAGAGGCTATCCTTCTTCCAGTGAACATGCTTAGCCCCTTTGTCAAATATCAGGTGGCTGAGTGTCTTTGTACTTATACTTGCATCTTCTAATCTTTACCATTGGTCCTCAGGTCTATTTCTTTGCCAATACCATGCTGATTTTATCACTGTGGCTTTGTAGTACAGTTTCAAGTCAGGAATTGAGATGCCTCCTGCCTTGTCTTTATTGCCAGAATTGCCTTTGCTATTCTAGGTTTCTTCTGTTTCCAAATGAATTTTAGGAGTGTTTTCTCTAGATCTGTGAGGTATGTTGATGGTATTTTGATTTGGATTGCATTCAATCTGTTTAACAGTTTTGGGAGTATGTCCATTTTCACAATGTTGGTTCTTCCTAGCCAAGAGCAAGGAATATCCTTCCATTTTCTAATATCCTCTTTGATCTCCTTTTTTAGTGTAGTATAATTTTCAGCATATAGGTCTTTTACATTCTTAGTTAGGTTGATTTAACTATTTCAGTTTTTTAGATGTTATTGTGAAGGGTGATATTTCCATAATTTCTCTCTCGGTGAGTTTCTTGTTTGTGTACAAAGATGCTATTGATTTTTGCACGTTGACTTTGTAGCCAGCTACACTGCTGAATTTGTTTATTACATCTAGTAATCTTTTAATGGAGTTTTTTGGGCCTTCTATATTGAGTATATGTCATCTGCAAATAGTGTTAATTTAACTTCTTCCTTTCCTATCTTTATTGCTTTTATTTCTTTATCTTGTCTGATTGCCCTGGCTAGTGTTTCTAGAACTATATTGAAAAGGAGTGGTGATAGTGAACATCTTTGTCATGTTCCTGATTTTAAAGTGAAAGCTTTCAGTTTTTGTCCATTTAGTATATTGGCTGTTGGTTTGTCATAGATTGCGGTAGACACCGTGTATTCTGAGTTTCTGAAGGTTTTTTTTATCATGAACATGTGTTGGAGTGTATCTAAAGGTTTCTCTGCATCTATTGAGATGACCATGTTGTTTTTGTTTTTGGCTCTGTTGATGTGGTATATTACATTTATTGATTTGCGTATGTTAAACCATCCCTGCATTCCTGGAATGAACCCCACTTGGTCATGATGTATAATCTTCTTGATGATTTGCTGCATTCTATTTGCTAGTATTTTATTGAGAATCTTTGTGTCTATGTTCCTTAGTGAGATTAGTCTATAGTTCTCCTTTTTTGTTGGGTCTTTCACTGGTTTTAGTATCAGAGTAATAGTTGCCTCCAGGAATGAATTAGGGAGGATAGCTTTCTTTTCAATGTCATTGAGGAGTTTAAAGAGCATTGGTCTCAAGTCTTCTCTAAATTTCTTATAGAATTCAGCTGTGAATCCATCAGGACCTGGGCTTTTCTTTGTTGGTAATTTTTTTATTACGTTTTCAATTTCAATAGCTGATATTGGGTTATTCAAAATTGCTATATCTTCTTGGTTGAGCTTTGGTGGTTCATATGTTTCTAGAAATCTGTCCATTGCCTCTGTGTTTTCCTCCCTATGTGAGTAGAGATTTTCAAAGTAGGTACTCATGATCTTTTGAATTTCCATGGGATCTGTAGTAATTTCCCCCTTTTTGCTCCTTGTTTCTCAAATTTGTGTTTTTTCTTTCTTTTTCTTTATAAGGTTACCTAGAGGTTTGTCAATTTTGTTTATTCTCTCAAAAAACCCGCTTTTTGATTCATTAATTCTTTGTATTTTTTTTAGTTTCAATTGCATTGATTTCTGCTCTAATCTTTACTATTTCCTCTCTTCTATGAGCTTTAGATTTAACTTGCTCTTCTTTTTCTAGAAGCTTGAGATGAAGCATTAGATTGTTTATGTGTGCTCATTCTGTTTTCTTGATATGACAATTTATTGCTATATATTTACATCTTAAGACCACTTTCATTGCATCCCATGGATTACAATAGGTTGTTTCTGCATTTTCATTGAATTGTAGGTATTGCTTTATTTATTCTTTAATTTCATCTGTAGCCCACTGGTTGTTCAAAAGGTTGTTATTTAGCTTCCAGGTATTTATGCCAGTTTTGCAATTTCTTTTGCCATTAATTTCCAATTTCAGTGCACTATGGTCAGATAGTATACATGGGATAATTTCAATACCTTTGCATTTACTTAAGAATGTTTTATGGGATAATATATGGTCTATTTTGGAGAATGTCCCATGGGCAACTAGAAGAATGTGTATTCTGATGTGGTTGGGTGGAACACTCTGTAAACATCTACTAAGTCCAACTGCTCACAGGTATGATTCAGTTCTATTATTTCTTTGCTGATTTTTTGTCTAGTTGATCTATCTCTTTGTGACAGTGGGCTGTTAAGGTCACCTGTAATAATTGTGCTCTTGTGTATTTGGTTTTTCATGTCCTTTAGTATGTGTCTTATATAGTTGGGTGCTTCTGTGTTTGGTGCATATATATTTATAATTGTTAGTTCTTCCTCTTGAATTTTTCCACTTACGAGTATGTAATGACCTTCTTTGTCTCTTCTAATCATGTTAGGTTTGAAGTTCACATTGTCTGCAAATAGAATAGTTACCCCTGCTTTTTTCTGGGTTCCTGTTGCATGGAATACTGTTTTCCATCCTTTGACTTTTAATCTATGAGTTTCTTTTTGTGTCAGATGTGTTTCTTGTATACAGCATATTGTAGGACCCTGTTTCTTGATCCATTCTGTCAACTTGTTTCTTTTGATATGAGAATTGAGCCCATTTACATTTATGGATATCATTGATATGTACTGGCTTGACTTTGCCATGTTGTGTTACTGTTGTTAGTTTCCTGCCTTTCTCCCTTGTTTACTTTCTTGTCCAGCCTGGTGATTTCTATCTGTTGTTGTTCTGGAGATTGTGGCCATTTTTATCTCTATCTAGGATGTCCTTCAGCACTCTTTCTAAGATTGGTTTGGTGGATATGAATTTCTTTAGTTGTTCTTTGTCATGGAAGTATCTTGTTTTTCCACTAAATTTGAAAGACAGTTTTGCTGGGTACATCAGTCTGGGTTGAAAGTTGTTTTCTTTTAGGCCTTGAAATAATTCACTAAAAGCTTGTCTTACCCTGAAGGTTTGTGCTGAGAAGTCTGCTATGATTCTAATAGGCTTTCCTTGATAGGTGAGTTGTGTCTTTTCTCTAACAGCTTTTAGTATTCTGTTTTTATGCTGTATGTCTGAGATCTTAATTATTATATTCTGGATGTAGGTTTAATTTGGTTATGACTGTGTGGTATTCTATATGCCTCACTTATTTGTATATCAGATTTTTCCCCCATGTTTGGGAAATTTTCTGCCATTATTTCTGTGAACAGCTTAGCTATGTACTTTGCATTGCCTCCTGCCTCCTCACTAATGCCTATTACTCTAACATTGTTTCTCCTGGCATCATCTTGTAGTTGTTGGATTGTCATTTCATGCTGCTTTGTTGCTTTTATAAGTTCTACCCTTTCAAGATCGCTATCTGCAATCCTGTCCTCAAGGTCCAAGATTCTATCCTCAGCTTCATTTAAATGGCTTTGCAGGCTTTCAATACAATTTTTTTGCTTCTTGCATATCACTTTCACTTTGTTTCATAGATTCTGCTTGTTTTCTGCATTGTTTATTCAAAGTTTCAATCCATTTCCCATGCTCCCGTAGTTTTTTATCTATTTCTTCTCTAGCTATGTTGAGCAGCTCATTTACTAAGGTTGTTACTTTTGTCTTTACATAAGGCATTATTTTTAATTTGAGTTCCTCCATAGCCTCATGGATTTGTTTCTTTACTTCATTTGCTATCTTTTCAGAGATTTCTGGTGTATGAATTTTAGAGTCCTCTATTTCATTATTGCCTGCACTTGCCCCTGACAGACTAGATGTTTGGGATTGCATTTTTGCCTTTTTGTTTAATCATTTTCACTGTTTGGATAAATTTCTGGTCTTTCTATTCCAAGTAGTGTGTGTTTTAGGGTTCTACCCTGTGGTTGATATTTGTCAAATTGCTGGGTACCACAATGAAGATGAGATCCAGTCTCCTGAATTCCTCCTACCGTGTCTGTTGGGTGAGTCCTATATTCTTTCTGGACTAACTCACCCAGAGGTATTGATGTAGGGCAACTCTTAGTTCCTCCTGTTATTATATCTTCAGGTTGTGGCAGGTCACCAGGTCTCCCTGGCTATAGTGTTTGTGTCAGCTGAGGCCTTACTGTGTCACTGGGGGTCTCATAAGTTCTTTTAATTTCCTCTAAATTGGGGAGGGGCAATATTGGCGCTCTCCTCAACCTGTCTGATGTTCTCTGTGTGGGGGAAGGGGGTTACCTACTCTCTTGCCAGGATAGCCAAGGTCTTACACTTGGTGGGAGTTTCATTTCCAACCCTATTTACCCACTGCAGACCTCTATTTTATGGGGCAAACTCACCACACTGACTGAAGCTTGATGAGGTCTTCTGTTTGGGTGAGGAGTTCCTGAGCCTCTCATCGAGCCAGCATGGCAGTCCACTGTAGTCCAGTATTCCCGGTGGAAGGGTGGATCCAGCAGATGTGGTCTCGGGCAGCTCAGGCCCTCTGCAACCAGTCTCCAGGATGTTCCTTGCAGGCAAAAGGCAGGCCTAGCAGTCCCCAGCCGCCCCGCACCGGAGAGTGCAAGTCCCATGATGTTCCCTGCCAGAGATGGGTGGTCCTAGCTGTCCCCAGCAGCCCTGGAGAGCGCAGGTCCCCTTATGTTCCCGTGGGCAAAGGGCAGGCCTAGCTGTCCCCAGCAGCCCCAAAGATTGCCTCCTGTGATGCTTTCTGAGGGCGAAGAGCAGGCCTAGCTGTCCTCAGCAGCCCAGGAGAGCGCTGGTCCCACAATGTTCTCTGCGGGGGGGGGGGGCGGGGCCTAGCTGCCCCAGACTTCTCCATCAATTTTGAAAGATAGTTTTTCAGGGTACATCAGTCAGGGTTGGAAATTGTTTTATTTCAGGGTTTGAAACACTTCACTCTAGGTGATCTGTTTCTTTTCTTTAACAACTTTTAATATTCTATTCTTGTGCTGAATTTCTGGGATCTTGATTATTATATGTCTGGGTATAGATTTACTTTGGTTATGGCTCATTTGGAGTTCTACATGCTTCATTTTTCTGTATACCAGATCCTCTTCCCATGTTTGGGAAGTTTTGTGCTATTACGTCTGTAAATAGCCTTTTTATTTCATTTGTGTTGACCCCTGCTTCTTCACTGATACTTATCATTCTTAAATCATTTCTCTTTGCATTGTCTTGCAGCTGTTGAATGGTTAGTTCATGGTTTCTTATTATTTTTAAAAGATTTTTCCTTTCACAATTGCTAGCTGCAATCCTGTCTTCAAGATCTGAAAGTCTATCTTCAATCTCTTTCAAGTGGTTTTGCCAGTTTTCGATTGAATTTTTAATTTCTTGGATATCTTTTAAAATCTATTTCATGCATGTAATTCCTTTCAATATTGTTCTTTCAAGTTTTCCGTCATTTTCCTATGCTCCCCTTTATTTTTAATCTGTCTTCTTTAGATATGCCGAGCAATTTTTTTATTATGTTTTTCATTTCTTCTGTTACCTGAGACATTATTTCTGATTTGATTGCTTTTAAAATCTCATAAAATTGTTTCTTTACTTCAGTTGTTATCCTCTTGGAGGTTTCAGGTGTGTGACTTTAGTTTTCTTCCATGACTGTATCTCCCAGACTCATTCTGTGTGGGCTGGAGGTCTGAGATTGCCTTTTGCTCCTTCATCTTGACAGTCTCCTGGTTCCTCCCAACAAGCTGGTTGTGAAGTCCTGGGCACTTCCCACGTTGGCTGCCCCTCCGCGGTGTAGGGGAATGGGACAGGCACCTAGGTTCTTTTGACCCCAGGTTTACAGGGAGGCAGCAGGGTGTGGAGTGGGCTTCTTGAGACTTGTGCAGCTACACTGGGGCTTGAACAGTTTTTCACGTTTTTATTGGTTATTTGTATCTCTTCCTTGAATAAATGTTTCTTTAGTCATTTCTTCATTTTAAAATTGAGTTGTGTTTTCATTATTGAGTTTACAAATTCTTTAAATATGAGTTCTTTAGTCCTTGTTTTACATTTTAATGGTGCCTGATTCATCATTCTTTTGTTGTTCTTCAGTTTTGATGTCAAACCTAAGAAACTATGGCTTTATCTAAGGTAATGAAGATATACCTCATGTTTTCTTCTAAGAGTTTATAGCTTTTACCAATTTTGGTTATACTTTTATTCAGCATGAGGAGAGAAGCTAACAACAACCTCCTCTTCTTTCCCCTCCTTCTCCTTTTTCCCTCTCTCTTCCTTTTCCCTTTCCCCTTCTCTTCCTTCTCTCTTTCCCCTTCCTCCTCCTCCTTTTTTCAGTGGTTCTCTAGTTGTCCCAGCACCATTTGTTGAAAAACTATTGTTTCACCATTTCATATTGTCCCTCTTGTTGGAAATCAGTTGACCTAGATGTATGAGTTTATTTTAGATTCACAGTTTTATTCTATCAATCTATATGTCTATCCTTTTACCAGTAGTGCACTAGATTGATTACTATAGCTTTGTGGTAAATTATGGAATTGAGAAGTGAATCCTCTTACTTTATTCTTTTTCAAAAGTGTTTTGGCTATTCTGGATCTCTTGCAATTCCACATGAATTTTAGAATTTGTACAAAGAATTTATCAGACATGGATATGGTAATTGCACTGAATCTACAGAACTGTTTGGCGACTATTACGTTTTAACAATGTTAGGTCTTATAATCCATGAACATGTGTTTTCACTTATTAATTACTGCTTTAATTTCTTTACAGAATATTTCTAAAGTGTAAGTTTTGTATGTCTTTTCTAAAATGTATTCTTGTGTGTGTTTTCTCCTTTATGCTATTATAAGTAGATTGTTTTCTTGATTTTATTTTTGGATCAATCATTTTAGGTATATAGAAACAAAGTAAGTTTAATTTTTGTACAGTGATCTTGCATCCTGAAACCTTACTGAACTCATTTACTGATTTCTAATAAATATTTTAGTACTTAAGAATTCCTAAGAATTTCCTATATAAGGGCAGGTCATCTTTAAAAATAAGTTTACTTCTTCCTTTACAATCTTCATGGCTTTTATTTTTTCTTCTTGCCCATTTACAACCTACCCAGAGAGTGTTCTACAGCTCTATTATCTTGTGGTATGCTTTTATGCTTTTGGTATCAAGGCAATACTAACCTTATAGAATGACTGAAGAAGTGTTTGCTCGTCTTCTATCACTGAAAGAGTTTGTGTAGAACTGGCATTAATTCTTTACTGAATTTGATAGAATTGTATAGTGAAAACATCTGGGCCTAGATTTACACTTGTGGGCATTTAAAAGATTACTTATTCAGTATCTCTACTTGTCACACTTCTGTTCACATTTTCTATTTCATCTTGAATCAGCTTCTGTAGTTTGTGTCTTTCTTTTGTTTCTCAATTCTCTGTCTAAGCTTCCCCATTTGTTTTTTCTAAGCATTGATGTGATGAATTGGTACCCATTTTAGTATATGTGCTTCCAAAGTGAGCACATGAATCAGTACCAGAATTGTGGATCACAAATAAGTGTGGCTGGATACAAGACTTTGAAGGAATACAATGTGGTCAGAGCTCAGCAACCTATGGAACAACAGAAGTCAGAATGTGCATTTCCAGGGCAGGATCAGCTATAAAATAGAGCCAGTTGGAGACCAGTCCTCAGAGAGAGGATGAGAAGTGGAAGATGTGCAAATGTGGATGAAAAAAGCCAATAGAAGGAAAAGCAGACCAATACGTGGGCAGAAAGACCAGAGATCACCAGTAAAAACAGTTTCATGACTACTTAAGAAATAACCTGTGCCTCAATCCAGGACCTTTTCTAAGCTTGTGGTGAAGGCAAGAACCACTCCCTGTACTTGGTAACATGGGTCTCAAAGATCCAGTTATGTGGGACTGACTATCTGATCAGATTGGGGAATGAGAGAAAATTAAAATGATATGAGAATCCTAAAACCATCTATATAACTTGCTCAAGACAAACCCTAAATGTGCCAGTTAATCTTAATTGTCCATTCGACTGATTTAAGAGACTTTGGGGATTTGACTGGGGTGCTATACTTATCATACTGGTACTCAAGGCTGTATGTGCTGTTAGGAGGTGGGGTCTAGTCAGAGCTGGTCGCTGGGATGGTATCACTGGAGGATATGTCTCTCATTGCTCTCTTCCCCTGTACGCAGCTTCTTGACTATGAAATAAGCAGTCCTGCTCCACCAGGGTCTTCTTCCATGATGTTCCTGCACTGGAGCCAGGCAACCATGGACTGAAATCTCTGAAGCTATGGCCAAAAATAAACCTGTCCTCCATTATGTTGTGGACATTGTGCATTTTGTCCCAGCAACTGCAAAGTTGGATAAAATGAAGCAGAACTCCTTAATCATGACAAACATAGCCCCAAAACAATTAATTTAATTTAATAGTAGCATACAGAATTTAAATCTATTCTCAAATTATACATGACTATGCTAAACAATGCACAATTAGACTAGCAGTTTATATGTCCCAGAAACAAGAATTGTTTTGTCATATTTTGGAATATAAAAACTGAGCTTTCACTTCAAATTAATTCTTTTTTAAGAAGAATGGGTAACATGAATCCATTAAATAAATAAAGGCAGTAAAATGGAAAATATTTTTGATTACATATTTGATTAAAATACTTAGTATTATGTGTGTCTGGAAAAAGACAGTCCCTTGAGCAATAAAAATTCCAAGTAAAATGGGGTTTATTTTAAAGAAAGAAAGCCACAGCTATGCTAATAATCCCTTTTAAGATTCTGAGGCTAATGTGAGACTCACAATAGTATCTAACATAAATATGTGAGGAGATATGAGAGAAACACAACAAAAATAAACTGTGAGAATTACCACTACAGAGTTTTTTCCACCCCCTAGCTCTTTTAAAATCTCAAGGAAAGAATGAGAACTCTTAGAAAGATAGAAAAAGAGAAAATGTGCTCATAAGGAGGACTTTAGAAGATGATTGGATCATGGAAGCATGGTGCTTATCAGTGGATTAGTTCACTGATGAGTTTATAGCTACTTGTGATGTTGGGAGGTGAAGCCTGGATGGAGGCAGTGGGACACTGGGGGAGAGGCGTGACCTGGAAAGGTCTCTCTCCCTCCTTCCTCCCCTGATGACTGTTTTCTGTCTTCCATGCCCTGAGCTGCTTGTCCTCTGCCAGCTCTCCTGTGACATGCTACCCTGCTTTGTAGCTAGACGACTATGGACTAAAACCTCTACAAACTATAAGCCAAAACAAGCCTCTCCTTCTTTAAATTGTGGCTGTTGGATATTATATCTCAGAGATGAGAAAGTAATTAGGACACCCACAACTGTGGCACTTTTACAGTCTTGCTGCCTCCTTTAGGAAAACTTCATATCTTCCTATCCTGGTTTGGATGCTTAAACTGCATTTCTAAGCACTCTGAGTTTACCTATATCATGTCACTTAATTGTGACTTTCTCTGCATTTGTTTCCTATTCAATTAAATGACAATCTCTCTGAAGATTGGGTCTTTGTTCTAGCACAATATTCAGGGCAGAGTAGACTCACAATAAACATTTAAAAATAAATAAATCATTTCCTTAAAACTATGTAGAAACCAAAATGCAGGAAGAAAAGTACAAACTTACCCTCTCATAAAGCAGAATAAATAATGCATGAGGCAAGACAAATATTTTATGGGACACAAAGAAAGTTGATAAATATATAAATAAAAATGAAATTGAATATATGAGTATTATATAATATATACATACATATTTGTAACACATATGCTAAGTTTATAGGGCAGTTGTTTATTTTCTGTTTTGCAGATATAATTTTTCTTTTGGTAACATCTTGTCTTACCTCTAGCATGGATATCATCATTTTACACTCCATTCCCGCCATAGAAATGAGCATGTATGCCAGGCTGAACACCCTATTATCTTGGACCTGAAAAGTGAACGAGGAGTAGGATGGCTACCCCTTCCCCACAGGGCCAGTTACTATTATTATGAGGGGATAGAAGTGATCCTTTTTGGCATTTCAAATCATAAGCTTTTAAGAACACTTTTTGCTGCTGAGTGAAGTAAGCCCACCTGAGAATAAAGCAAAAACAGAAAAGCAAACAGCTGTCATCATTTCTGTTCAGTTTTTAACACTTGCATCCTGCAGTAGCTGAAGCCATATCTCAAAACAGAATTTCCAGTTTTGTGAGAACTAACTTTTTTATTCATTTTCAGCCCTAAGATCAGTACTGGTGACTTGAAGTGGAATGTAGAAAGTTTCAGACCTTGGCCTATAGCATGTGATAAGTTGATGTATGTTATGTGGTAATGAGGAATCTTGTCCCCATTTCAGAACTGGTAATAGGGTAAGCCACAAATTAAACTGTCACCTGTATTTTGGAAATCTGACCAGGTGCTTCCCATGCCTGGTGTTTTATTAGCTTATAGAAAATGTTAAGATACGGAAATGAGTTAATGATTTTTTGGTGCTTTTAATAATGTTAAGAAAAATATAATCTTCATCAAACAGTTAAGCAGAGTTAGCATTTGGTCCAATAATTCCACTCCTAGATACTCTAAAAGAAATGAAAACCTATGTGTACTTGTGCCTGAGTGTTTATAACAACATTGCTAACCCAATGTCCACTAGCTGATGAACGGATAAAGAAAATGGGGTGTAGCCATACCATGGTATATTATTTAGCAATAAATGGTGATGAAATTCTGATATATCATAAAACACTGATAAACTTTGAAAACATGTTGTATTAAAGAAGTCATTCACAAAGAACACCATATTAGATGATTCCATTTATCTTAAATGTCCAGAATAAGTAAATATATAGCAACAGAATGTAGGTCAGAAGTTTCCAGGGCTGGAGAGGGATGGGAGGATTGGGAGGCGAGTGCTAACTGAGTGCTGGTGGGAACAAGTTTCCTTTGGAGTAATAAAGATGTTTTAAAATTGCTAATGGTGATAGAGACCAAACTGTATGAAAACACTAAGTATCACTGATCTGTATACATTGAATTAGTAAATCATATAGTATGAAAATTAGATCTCAATAAAATTATGGGTTTTATTGTTGTTGCTCTTTTACCTAAACAGCAACTGGGAAGAGAATGACATAATTTTGCTGAGAGACCCTTTCTGCCTCTCACTACCAATCTAAGATGCCTGAGAGTCAGCTAATCCTGTGTAGTTGGAGAAATTTAAGGACAGTATTCTCTACCAGAACCTGATGCTAAAGTTAATGAGAGTATAGTCAAGCAGGTAGAGAATGAAGAAGGTGACAAAAATAGAAGCTTGACCCCCATATACCTACAGTTATTGCTTCTCTGCAACACAAAAATAAAGAGTGACTTAATAATTAAAGACAATCACCTAGATATGGTCCAGAGAAAAGTTATTGGGCCTTGAATTTTGGGTCACTTTTAGAGGAAAGACCTGGGAGGAACACAGTTAAACCAAGAGATGGGAAATGGGCAGAGCATCAAGACTGGAAAGGAGGAAAAAGCTACTGTGCTGGAGGTTTAGTTTCAAAATTTAAGACCTGCCAAGTCTCTGGCTTTGGTTACTAGTCCATGGAGTTGGCCATGTAAAAGAATTCATTTTGCTGCCTGGGCAAAGTCCTTACCTCCCTCTAGGAACATAGATACACTGTATGAGTTTTTGTTGTATGTTTTTGTTTTACCTCCTGTATTAAAATACTGAATAAGTTTGGCATAGTTATATTTATTTATCCATAAATTGTTAAATTATAAGAAATCTTATCTGAACTTAATACTCTGAACTCCGGAGTATAAAATGGTTGATGGATAAGTTTTGAGATTTGTTCTTTTGTTAAGGAAGAGTATGTCTTTGTTTCAGGCAGTGAAATTTACATAGTCATAGGGATAAACACGTTTTTAGATGAATATATAGAAATACAGATGCATACATGCATGTGTGCACACATGTGGATGTGTGTGTGTATAGGATCTTGGGCAGTTTAGGAATGGGATTTAATAGACATCAACTTTGTCTTTGCCATTTCAGCACCTCTTCTGTTTGTGAACAACCTCTTCAACATCTGGTGGACACATGGTACATTCCCTTCAATATTCCTTGGTCTTGGGTGCATCACATAATAAAACCAATTGGAATCTTTTATTGTATGGAATGTATATGATTCAGAGGAAGGAAAGCCTGTTCCCCTTGTGCTATATATCTCAAGCAATCAGTAGCCTATAAGCCTGGAGCTCTTGGGAGCTATTCTAGCTGCCGTTTTCAGAAAAACTGTCAAAGAACAAAGCTAACAGAGAGGAAAGTAAACATCAATGGGGCAAAGATTTATGCTTTGCTCACTGTAGCATGCCACACTCAGAACAATGTCTGGAAAACAGCAGATGCTCAATAAATGTTAAATGAATGAATGAAGTGAGAACTAAGACTAGGAGGAAAGAAAGAATGTGGGCCTAAGATCCTGGTTCTGGCCATGTCCAAGCCAGCTGTACCCCTTAAGGCTTCTCCAGGACATTAGTCAACAAATTTCCCCTCATAAACATGTGATTCTCCTGCCTCAGCCTTCCTGAGTTCTGGGATTATAGGCATGCACCACTATGCCTGGTGGCAAGTTAATACTATTTTTTAGTAAATATTTCTCTGCTTAACTGAGCTTTTTTTTTTTTGTCTACAATTGAACTCTGACCAAAATAATGAATTTTAATTAATTTCTGTCAGTAGTAACTGCAAGAGTCTAAGTTAACTTTGTACATCTACTGAAGGTAAAAAGATAGCAACAAATAAAATAGAGACAAACTACGTGAGAAAACTTACAACTATATGAACATAGAATGTTGGCGATTTTCAATGAAAATGTAACAGACTGATCTCGGACTTCCATATAGTATCAAATACTATAAAGCATTATTCATAGAAACTTGACAGTGATGATGATATAATTACATGTGATGTCAAACCAATGGCACCTTCATCTGGACATGGTGGTACATGCCTATAATCCCTCTACCCGGGAGGCTGAGGTAGGAGAATTGTCATGAATTGGAGGCCAACCTGAGCTACATAGTGAGTTCAAGGCTAGCTTGAACTAGAAAGCAAGACCCTGTTTTAAACAAACAAACAAACAAACAAACAGTGGTGCCTTCAGATATAAATAACTCAAGAGCAAACTATCTATGTGTCCTGTCTGAAAATTTTCTCAAAACTGGGCTCTTTTACACCAACACATTTGTCAAAACTAGAGAATTAAAGAATTAGAAAGTTTTGGTAGGAGGGAACTGCTGACATATAGCAATATAAAGTAAGCAGATACAATTCAAAAATATATTGTGAAACAAAGAAAAACAAACACCACTTTGAAAGAAATACCCTCTTTCTTTGTACAGGAAGAAAAATTTATTAGGGTTCTTCAAAATAATGAAAATGACTTCAAAATAGTTGTGGCCAAAAAACCCTTGTATTTGTTAGGGAGATATGCCATCACCACAGAAACAGGTCTCAGAAAGGACAGGACAGAGCAAGTCCAGGAATCCTGAAGGAAATAATTGATATATCAAGTCTTTGCCGCTGAGATGTTCTGCTCCAACCACTGTTGACTTTTGTCATGTTAGAGCACAGTGGTTTGGGGATACTCTGCATATTAGAAAGTGGAAACACGAGTGGAGGTGGAGGTGAAGCTCTTGCCTACCAAGTGTGCCGCCCTGGTTCAATCCTCAGCGCCTGGTGGGGTGTGTGTGGGGGGGTCTCAGTTCAAGGAGACTGTGGTGGGAGGTTCACTTTGAACCTAGGAGTTAGAGACTAGCCTGAGCAGCATCTCAAGATCTTGTCTCAAAACAAAAACAAAAAACCATAGAAAACTACTTTTCCTAGCTCCGTATATATAAAATGATGACTAGAGCTATTTGTTTTGTTCCCCTAGAGTAGTTCCCGATTATCCATGGTGAATATATTCCAAGACCTCTGCTGAATTCCTGAAACTGCAGATAATAATGAATTCCATATACAGTAGACTATGTTGTTTCCTTCTACACAATACCTATGATAAAGGTTAGACTGTAAATCAGGCACCATGAGAGACTGACAATAAAAGCTACTAATAAAATAGAACAATAATAACAATATGCCATAATGAAAGATGAGTGTGGTCTCTCCAAATAGCTCCTATTGCTCTCATTCATCTTGTTGATCACAGGTAACAGAAACTGGATAAAGCAGAACTACTGAACATATCTAGAACAGTAGGTGCAGCTAGAATCACCATGAGATAATGCTAGCAGTAATCCACTGTCATTCTTCCTTACACATCTGAGACAAGTGGTATATCACTGAGCTGTCTCCTCAGCACCAAAATGTCTTATTTAGGAAAAAATTGACTATTGGCTAGTCACAGACTTATGGTGTTAGTACCTGAAATTCCACCAAGGACACAACATTATGTTTGATTTACTGTTTTATGTGGAAGAAGACACTCTGGGGTCTTCAATTTAGTTTTTCCTACCAGAATAGTCCTTTTATTTTTTATTTTTTTGCCAGTTGTAGAGAATCTTTTATCCAAAACAGCAACTAGAAGAAAATCTAAAAAATAAATGAATGAAAAATTTGATTGAATCAAGATTTGATAAATATGTTCTTATTATGTCAGATGAGTCTCAGTGGATTTCTGTATGCCAGAAATTACTATTGACTCGGAGCAAGTATCTAAAATTTCCAAAAAGCCTTAATTATCTCTCTCACTTTAGAAAACCATTTTTCTATTAAATTTCCTTTAAGAATATGCAGAAGTTATAGTCAAAGAATAAACTTTTTGTGTTATAACATGATACCTTGTCTCCCATTATGCAAGATCCTATCAATTTGTGGAATTGGATGATAGACTCCGTATTGTTTTGCCTTGTGTCAGACCTTTCTTCAATGTACTTATGGTATTTTGGTTCCACAAATCAGGTCAAGCTTCAGTGGAAATGCTGTGTTTAAATAGGTACAGCCAGAAATCTCTGAGGGTGAGATGGCTCTGATTACTTTACATCTGACTGTAACCATGCATACTTACCTCTGATAGTTGAAAAACTATCTCAACTTTACAATTTCTGGTTTCTCCTATCCAAATTGAATCTAGGAAGCACATTTCAATCACAACCTTTTTTTTTTTTACCAGATATTTCCATCACTCAAAATATAGTGAAGCTTTTTCTATCTTTCTTTCTTTCTTTTTGGTTGCTGGAATTCTTCTCGACATCTCAAAGCCTTGAGGGAAGAGATAGTCTTTCCAGTCCTTCTTGGGCAACAGTTGCTGATGTGCAAGCAGGACACTCACAATGGATCTATTCCAGCATTCCTATCTCAAGGAATCTTTAATTTCCTTCCTGTATGTATGCCAAGGAATTTTTGGCATCTCCACTTCACTTAATGAGGGCCAGTTTTGGAGCATGGTTTGCCTTATTCAACACAGTTAAACACCCAACTGCTTGAGCCAACACTTTGAATACAGAACTTGTAATAAGTGCATCTATACTGACAAATTCAGCCCAATCGAAAATCATGTTGCACTTTTCTTGGTTAAGTGCTTCTAAAATATTCCCCCAAAGTGCCACCAATTGTTTACTTATAGTAGAAAATCTTTGCAACCTTTGCAGTATAAAAACCAAACCAAACCAAACCAAACCAAACCAAAGCAAAACCAACCTAAAGGCCAGTTCTCACCAACTAACTGAAGCTGGTGTTATTGCCTAAGTCCTTTGTGTGCTCACAGAGGCATAGTGAATTGGAGGCCCTACAGTATTGTGTTTAAAGTGTGAACTGGAGGACCTATTGTGCCAAGAATAATGTGGGCAAAATCTAATAAAAGAATCCCCCCTCAAATAATTTTCCAATGGTTCTTGAAGGGATTGAGAGTAGAAAGTATCAAAATCACTTCAATAGCGTTTACAAAATGTGCACATCCGCTCCTGCCCTTGTGATGTATTAGAATGGTGGAGGAGGCTAGGGTAGGGAGGCCATGCATATTGGGAACATGCTCAAGATTTTTTTTTTTGGTACCGGGGATTGAACTCAGGGTCTTGCGCTTGCCAGGCAGGCACTTTTTGCCGCTGAGCTAAATCCCTGACCCTCATCTCAAGATTTTTTTAATAGGCACATTCCCATGTTTTACCCCATTACTACTGCCATGCACTCATTTTGTAAATGTGCACAATGTGTAAGGTGCACAATACAAGTACAAGTATAAATACAGTACAGCACAAGGTGTGTGAGGGGGGGTAAAATTGCTGCTCATAGTTAACCATAAGGAGGTGTGACTCTTCTTACTTTCTAATAAATTGTGTTATCGTTTCCAGCTATTTCCTTCTCTATGAAAGGATAGAAGATGGGAGCTGGGTTGTAGCTCAGTGTAGAGCACTTTCCCAGCATGTTCAAGGCCTGGATTTGATCCCCAACACCATCAAGACAAGAAGAGTAAATGAAGTATATATTCTTCCCTCATTTTCTGGATTGGCCAAGTGACTGGGATCAATGGAAGATGCGAAGAAGTGACAATGTGCAGCTGTACAGGGAAGCTTGAAGAGGCAATGTGTATTTCTGCACACTCCTTTCCTGTTTCCTTTACCATGAGAATGGCACAGCCCTTCACCCTGATTCCGAGGGACAGAGTTGCAGCCACTGACATGTTCTGTGAGCAAGATATAGACACTTATTTTTAGATACTGTCGAGATTTTTGAGTTGTTACAGCAGATAATCCGACTAACATGCATCAAATGACGTTTTTGTTTTGAGAAGTTTGATGAGTTTGGTCAGGTATGTAAAGTAACATCACAGGTCGAGTTCAGGGATGTAAACGAAAGAGCTAAATTTCTTTGGATAAGAAAGTGGGGAGACTTTATCTGATCAAGAGGGAATTGGCTGGAGAAATAAAGCAAAAGTATCAGAGGTCCAAGCAATAAAGCACAAGACTAGCACTGTTAAAGGACTTTTAAGTCAGGGTAGCTAATTTAGGATTTTTTATTGCTTCAATTTTAGCTAAGTATATACATATACATACCATGTATTAGTGTGTTTCTGTGGGAATGTAAGAAAACAATCGAATTCTACATTTGGTTAGCTGTCAAAAAAAAAAAAACACCCCACAAAAAACCAAAAACAAAACCAGAGCAAGAAATAGTGTGTTAATTTCATCCATCAGGTGTTACAATTCAACAAAAAACAGGAACTTGACATTTGAGGAAAATTTGGAAATGTAAACCGCTCTGAGAATTTGTAAAAATTTTAAGGAGGAAGTTACTTCCACAAGCCATATAGTAGGCATTCAAAATAATCTTTAAAGAATTGGAATATACCAACATCTAGGTCATACAGATCTGAATATCCTAAATAAATGTTAGTGCATCAACTTGAGTTACGCACTGAAATAATAATCCACCCTGTCAGAGTAATCTTTGCTTTAGCAATTGGAGAGGGTTTCAATAATATGTAGAGAAATTATTAGGAAATCTTAAGGGTAATAAAAAAATCCATAATGATCACTGAATGATTGTTGAATGACATCTGCTAAATTAAATACTAATTTATTTAAAGGGGTGTGGCTTGGTGGTATAGATCTTGGCTAATACCTTATGTAGGAGGCCCAAGGTTGGATTCCCATCACTACAAGGACAAAAACAGGGCAGAAGGTAGGAATAAAAGAATGACATTTCTTTATTGCAGTTTAGAAACAAATATTTTGATGTTATTTAATACTTTTTGATGAGAACACATCCAGTAAGTGCTTGGAAATATTATCCAATATAAAAGAGCAGAAAACAGAATTGTAATTGTTAGAAAGTGATATCATCATTTACATTTATAGATAAAACAATTGAATGCCTAGGAGAGTCAAAAGAATTGTGAATAATATTAGCATGATAGGCCCATATAAATCAAATTGATAGTAATAGATATATTTTACTCTTTTTAGAGAAAAGTAACCTTTTTTTTTTTTTTTTTTTGAGTACTTGGGATTGAACCTTGGGCCTTTGCACAGAACTATACTCCCTAGCCTCTCTCTTCTCCCTTCCTTTCCTTCCTCTCTTCCCCTCCCCTGTACATTTTCTCCCTCCCTCTCTGTCTATCTGTCTCTGTCTTTGTTTCTGTTTCTGTCTCTCTGTCTCTCTATCTCTCGCTCTTTCTCTCTCTCATTGTTTGAGATAGAGTCTTGCCAAGTCACTAAATTGCCCAGGCTGGGCTCAAATTTGTGATCCTCCTGTTTCAGCTTCTCAGAGTGCTGGGACTGGGTCATGTGCCCAGCTGAGAAAACAACCATTTTTAAAATATCAGCACTTCCAAAATTAATTCAGAGGTTTCCTTCCAGTTTATTTTTTCATTTGTTACTAGTTTTCTTATGTGTTTTATTTCTGGAAATTTGACAAAATAATTCAAAATAAAGTTCATTTGCAACAATAAACATGCTATAATAACAGAAAAATGGAAAAAAATGAAATGAAGGATAATGTATTCAACTGTACTGGAATTAAAACAGAGTAAAATTACAAAAAGACATAGTAGTAAGATTAAAACAATATGAGCCTTGGATCCAACAGACTTAGGTTTGAATTTCAGGCTCTGATATCTTGGAAATTAACTTAGTTTTTTCTTCCTTTATTTTAAGTTTTGCTTTTTATTTTCATTTGTATCTGTAGTACATACTGGTTGCATTCATCCTGGTTCACTTAGTAACTGGAAGCGAAGTAACTGCTCTGATGGTAATTTCCTTACTCACCTTGCTACCCCCAAGTTCACATTCTTGCCGTGGTCTCCTCAGGAACAGTGCATACTTCCTTTCCTCCACTTGGGCTTGGCCACATGACTTGTTTGATCAGCAGCATGGAGGTGAAAGCCACAGTGTTGCGATCCCAACCCTAGGCCTTCAGAAGCCTCCACAGTTCTCTCTGTCCTCCTGCCCCTCTGCTGTCATCAGAAGAGTTTCCTCTAATGAGCAGCTGTCCCTTCAGCCTGGGCCTCAGTGTGAACATGTGGAGCACACCCACCCCAGCTGCTCCACAGATCAAGAATAAATGACTGCTGTTTTAAGTTATTGAGAATCAGTCGATAAAATATAAAAGCTGTTTCTTGCCAAAGATTCCCAAGAATTGACACAACACTTCTACTTATACCCCATTGGGTAGAACTTAGTCACAAGGCCAATTCTAGCTGCAGAAAAGGCTCAAATCTCAAATATATATATATATATATATATATATATATATATATATACATATAGCCATAACAATTGTATTTTGAGGGAAGGATTCTTACTGGTTCCTAGCATATATATATTTTATTTCAAAAGATGCTATAAAATTACCTTCCAAAAGCCTTTAATATTTTATACTGCCAACTGAAAGTATGAAAGTATAAAAATATGAAAATAAGTCTTGGAAATCAATTGTTGATAGTAATAATTATATCAGAAGCTTTAAACTACCCATGTTGTTTGTCTCAGTAATTTTATTTATAAACATTTATCTCAGAAATAACTCTAAATACAAAGTAAATTCTGTACATAAGCACACATACATGCATTGTAACTGTATATGTTATGTAAATGGAAAACTGATGGTCAAATGAATTTTTAAAATAGAGCACTGAATTGTTATATAGTATCATGCAATAATTAAAATGATTTATGAATATAAAACAGGTTGGGTGGCTCATGCCTATAATCCCAAGACTTGGGAGGCTGAAGTAGGAAGATTATTGTGAGTTCATGACCAGATTTAATTGAGTAAGTGTCCAAAACAATTGTCTTTTGATATGTAACTACTGATAATACATTCCTGCTTTTTTGGATAATAGATTCTTTTACTTATCTTAGCAAGACAGGAGTTACGATTCTATCAGGCAGTAAGGACAGTGGCCCAGAATGGAGTCAGCAAGGCTGAAATAAGAGTCTGCTCAATCATTACCCTCCAGGGATGTTACAAAAACATTTGCCAAAGGCCTTGCAGCTATGAGGCACCTCTCCAGGGCATTATCGGGCATGTAATTGGCTCAAGGGCACATGGTCCCTACTTGAGCACTGTTTGAACACTGCATAGACTGGACCCTGAAAATTGTGTTGACTCCTACAGGGTAGAGATAATATAGCTTGCACAACAGCCTGAGTTCCCTTCTAAACCTCTTAAAAACATGTAGACAAAGACCTTAATGGGTATCCTGCTCAAGAACCCCTCCAGCTAATGTAAAGCCTTTGCCTTTATACCCTCTAAATAAATTTGTTTACACTCTACCTTCTCTTTCCAAGGTTTCATTCTTTGTCACCAAGGGACATGACCCAGGTGTTCTGACTTTGTTACTGCCTTATATACTTCCCACTTTTCATCAATGAAGATGTCTGTGATAGTTAACTATGGTGTTAACTTGCATAAAAAAATGCCTTAGTTGTGAGTGTGTCTGGATAATAAACATACCAAAGAGGAAAGACCCATCTAGGGTGTGAGTAGCACCAACCAATAGGCTTGTACCCTGGATAGAATAAAAAGGAAAATAAGGAAAAAGTCTTGATTCCGCTTCTTTGAAGGAACTCCACTCTTGGACAATGCCTTTGGATGTCCATCTCCAGGCTTCCAGCTCAGACTCTTCAACCTTCCAGTGCAAATGTTTGAGCTTCCTAGAACTTGCATAGGACATTACAGTAAGCTTCAGTCCTTTTACCTTTGACTGGACCATCCAGCTCTCCTGCACACAGATAGCCTTTTTACATTCTTTTACACCTGACTTTGCCTGCAGGCAGCCATTGTAAGCCTGCCTTGTAAATTCTGTGCCTTTATCTGTATCTGTATCTGCATCCGTATCTGTAATCTATATTCCTCCATCTGTGTTCCTCCAGTGAGCCCTAACTGTTATAAACTCTAGTCCTTTACAGCTGCTGTAACAAAATAGCCTAAATAACAGAACTTCACAGTTTTGGAAATTTGGAAGTCCAAAATCAAGGCAGATTCAGTGTCTGGTAGTAATCATTTGGCCTTAGGTTAAAGCTGACTCTGAAAAAGAGTAGAGGAACAGAAAAAGAAAAAGAAAGATAAACAAATAAACCCAGTGCATTTTATATATATATATATATATATATATATATATATTTATTTATATATATATAAAATAAAGATATATATAAATATATATATTTATATATATATCTTTATATATAAAGAAAGATAAACAAATAAACCCAGTGCATTATATATATATATATATATATATATATATATATATAGAGAGAGAGAGAGAGAGAGAGAGAGAAGTCTCTTACTCACAAAGCATCCATCTTACTCAAAGCATCCTTAAAGCTTTTCTGGGGATCTGGGGCCTTCTAGTTATAAGCTCTTTCTTGAGTAAGGCAGTTTGGGCCAGGTCTTCAGCTGTTTGCAATATGAAGAACCCTATGTGATGTAAAGGCATAGAAATAGAGACCTAACTTGGTATATTTTTTCCAGATAACCTGTTGTTCCATTATAATTTATTGAGTGATCTAGTCTTTTTTTCTAGAAAGTACCATTTTATCATGAACAACATTTTCTTATAAAATGGTTTTATTTTGGCCTCATTATTCATTAGATGTATTCATTAATATATTTTAAAATTATACCATGCAGTTTTAATTTTTGTAATTTTAGCACATGTTTGCCACCTGCCAGAGTCTCTCCTCATTCTTCTTTTTCTTTTCTCCACAAACTTACTGGATTTTTTTTGTTGTTGTTGTACTGGGGATTGAACTCAAGACCTTGTGCTTGCCAGGCATATGCTTGTGCTGCTGAGCTAAATCCCCCACCCAAACTTACTGGCTTTGATAATGCATTTTCTCCTTCATTTTAACTTGAGAATTAAGTTGTTAAATTCTATAAAAAGTCATTGTGATGTTTAAAAATTGAAATTGGATTAAATGTATATATTAAATGTAAAAAGTTCAGACATTTAAACATTTACTCTTTTCATTTGGGTATGTGGCATATCCTTTGATTATCTTTTTAATCACTCTACCTCCTCTTTCCAAGGTTTCATTCTTTGTCACCATGGGATGTGACCCAGGTGTTCTGACTTCATTACTGCCTTATATACTCCCAGTTTTCGTCAGTGAAGATGCCTGTGATAGTTAACTGTGGTGTTAATTTGCATAAGAAATGCCTTAGTTGTGAGTGCCCTATTCTGCATTGCACTGTTTTCTAGCAGTGCTAACTGCTGCTTCTATAACCTATATATCTACAATATTCTTATTTCCCCAGTTTTCCTGGCCTTGAAGAATTCATGCCTTCTTTCTCCTTGGTTTAGAGAAGACAAATTAGAAATTAATAATAGATGCCAAAGACAGGAATAAAATATATTGAAAAACCACAAGTAGAAAAGAGAAATTATAAAAGCATAGAACAAATTAGCTCATACAATGTATGTTTCTTATGTTAATGAAACTAAATCCTAGCCAACAAAGACCTTCAAGTTTCTTAATATTGATTCCTTTCCTTTCTTTTCCATACCTCTGCCTTCAAGTTCAGTATTTTAACCAGTCATTGCTGGGTGTTATGGTTTATATTTAAAACATTCCACAAAGCCTCATGCATTCCCAGGTGGGACTATTTGGAGTGACTGTATCATGGATTTGTAATATTAGATCACAGGTGTGTGATTACTAGATCAGTCTATGGATTGGATTAGCACATTTCTGGGTGTGGGTGACGGATCTATTAAAGACAGAAGACCCACCCTGGATGTGAGTGGCATTGACCAATGGGCTTATAGCCCATATGGAATAAAAAGAGAAAGGAAGACTTACTGTGATTACCCTTTTTATTTTCCCTGCCCTGCTATGAATTCCTTCTACTCTGCCTTGCCTTTCTGCCATGCTGCCCTGCATTGGAGTCAGCTTATTATGGAATGAAACCTCTACAAGCTATGAGCTAAAATAAACTTCTCCTCTTTAACTTCAGATGTTGGGTGTTTTGTCCCAGCAATGAGAAACTAATTAAGACACTGGGTTTGGAGAGATAAATTTGAGTATAACAGAAACTTTTTTCCCCTCCTTATAATTTAGGTATAAGGAAATTAGATTTTTATAAAATGAAATTTATGTTTGTTTTGTGACGCTCCAGCCTATCTCAGTTTGTACTATAACATTTTTCTGAGTGATAGAACTTGTTGATCATTTATTTTTTACAGGGTTGGATAATTTTATTCTTTTATGAATATACATTCTTTATTTTCAACCATCTGAGTTCTTAGAGAGTAAAGACCATATCTTCTATATTTTCACCCATAGGATTTAGTTATTATTTTTACATGAAATTAGAGTAGATCATTTGTTCTCAAAGTATGATCTTATTATGCATATAGGTACCTGAAATTATTTCTGTGTACCCTCATGTTGACAAGTTTCTCAGTCTTAAACAAGCAAGATGTCCTTAAGTTTCTTCAATATTTTAAAGAGTATGAAGTTGGTCCTGAGATTCAAAAGTTTGACAAACTGCTGGTGTAGATCATTATGTATTCAACTGAAAGTAAAATCAGACTGATAGTATCAATCAATTTTTTTCTGAGTTTAGAGTGGAACTTAGGATTTTTTTTGCGATTATTCTCTGTGTCTGTTAAGATCCAGTCTGATACAGAAACCACAAGAGGCAGAGGCTGCACTGTTTTTTGAATAGGGAAGTTTTGACATGAAGAACTGTAACTACAACAGGATTGGCATAATAAGGGATTGACTGGAAAGAAGCAAAGGTGACTCTGAAGAATACTAGTGCTATGGTCTGAATGTTTATATTGTCCCAAAATGCATATGTTGATCTCTTAGCCCCTAAAGTGATGGTATTTGGGTGTAGGGTTTTGGGGAGGTGATTAGGTCATGAAGACTGTGCCCTTGTTAAAGGAATCAGTACCCTTATAAAAGAGGCCTCATGAATTTGTTCACTTCTTCCACAATATAAAGAAACAGAAAAAATATAGTCATCTATGAATCAGGAAATAGGGAGTTATCAGTGTTTAATCTGTAAGTCACCCAATTTTGGACTTTCCAGATTCTAGAACTTTGAGAAATAAACTTCTGTTTTTTATGAACCACCAGTTTATGATATTTTCTTATGGCATCTTAAATGAACTAAGACAACACCAATAGAAGACACTGGGAGCAGTTATGTCCCTGTGGCTGAGATAGTGCTCCCAAGGAAGAATCTTGCTCCCCAACGACTGAGATGCAGTCCTTATTGGAGAGGGTATAGCTGGGCCTCACTGTACAACACAGCACATTCTATGGTGTGTCTTGGTGGATCTTGCTAGAAATCTTTCCCAAAAGTGTCTCTATAGGTTTCTGGGGGAAAGGAAGGGTATGATTGGAGGGAAAACGTTGGCCTCTGGGTGCAGTTGCTGCTCCTGGTTATAGGAACCTGGTGGGGACACACACACACACACACACACTCCAACCAGGAAGGAAAAATCCTTCTCTTGTGCAATATCTCTTTTGCTCTCTATTGACAAAGTTTAACTGTCTCATCAATTGGTAAAGGAAAACATTTAAAGGTGCTAGCTACATTTTAAGGACCAGGCAAAAAAGTGTGTATTTGTAGGTGAGGAAAAATGAAATGACAAATGGCATACTCACTTTCTCTTAATATATTTTCTATAAATTTCAAACATATCTTAACATTCTTGATGTTATCTTTGGAAATCCATATCCATTTATTTATTCAACAAGCACCTATCATGGGACTGTAATGTTCTAGGTACTTATGTGTAACATAAATTGTAACATTCTAGGTGTGTATGTGTGCCCTGTTACCTAAAAACAATTTTACTATTCTTTCTTAATAATAGAATCCCAATTTTGTTCTTTCTATGCTTCACCTTGCCACAGGTATCCAGGAAGGCCAGTGTGTGTCTTTGCTCCAAGCTCAGTTCCATCAGGTGAATCATAATTGGGCTAAACAAATTTTGGTGATCTTCTTTCTTTGCCAGTAATGAGTCTGCGACATACTTCTGGCCTATCGGGCGTGATAGGAAGTTTGCAAGGAGAGTACAAGGTAGATTTTTCTACCATCTAAAAATAGAATTCAGAAAGAATTAATTCTCTTCTGTTGCTGGATATTGTCATGTTTTCACATGATGCCTAAATATCAGTGGTCACCGTGGGCCTTTAAAAAGAGGAAGATTGGAGAGACTCAGCTGTGCATAGCAAAATAAATGTAACTGTAAGAGTTATTCAAGCCTAACACACCTATTTCTAGGTTTCTTGTTTTAAAAATTATTTTGAGTTGTTGCTTGTGTTTAACTGATATGCTAGACTTTCGGGATGACCAATATGAATAAGATTTTGTCTTGTTTTCAAGAGATTCAAAGTCTGATCAGAAACAAAGAAAGGAAATAAACATGTAAAATTGCTATGATAAAAGAAGATAACAGCTGCATTCAAATGAAACATGTTAGTTAGAAAAAAGTTGGAAAAGAGAAAGCAGATTAAGAGAAAATGGTAGGTAAAGTTGCTTCTCAAAAGGAAACATTTACAAACTCCCTGCAAATAAAAAATTACACAATGTAATATATTTGATAAGCATTCTTTCTGCCTAAATTGTTTGATATAATAGACAATGATTCATAACTGTTAATCAATGTTATTTTTCAAAAAAGCATAGAAGAGAAATTAAAGTTCTCATTTCAATGAATAGTGGCAACTAGTTAAACAAGGAAATTATTTAAAATCTTAATTTTTCTATTCTCCCCTGCCAAACTTGGTGGTATACGCATTTCAGATACGAAGAATGTGTTTTTTTTTTTCTTTTTTGAAGGAACTAGGTCTCAAATTGGAGATTTTTCTCACATGTCTCATACAGCACTTGCTATGATTTAGATGAATATTCCCTAAAACTCCAAGGGGCAAAAAGCTGTAGCACTATCAGGAGGTAGTGGAACTCTGACAGAAGTGGAGGCTAGTGGGAGGTCTTAGCCATTGGGGTGTGTCCTTGAAAAGGATTGTAGGATCTTGGTCTTTCTTTCTTTCTTTCTTTCTTTCTTTCTTTCTTTCTTTCTTCCTTCCTTCCTTCCTTCCTTCCTTCTTTCTCTTTCTTTCTTTCTTTCTTTCTTTCTTTTTCTTTTTATGCTTTTTTGAAATTATTTAAAATCTTAATTTCCTTTCTTTCTTTCTTTCTTTCTTTCTTTCTTTCTTTCTTTCTTTCTTTCACTTTCTGGTCATGAAATAGGCATTTTTTCCTACCACATGCTCCTGAGTGATGTGTAGAGCCTTGCCAAAGGCAAGAGGGCCAACTTGCCATGGACTGAAATCTCCAAATGGTGAGTCAAAATAAGCTTCCTCTCTTTGTAAGATTTTTTTTATCTCAGTGTGTGTTACAGTGATGCAAAGATCTAACACAGCACTCAACTGAAAATTCTAGCTAACTCTTTGCTAGTATAATTAAAGTGCATCCTTTATCTTGATTCCAATTGGAACAAATAAGACAGCAACAGATTATCTTATTTCACAATTAAGTGAAGCTGAGTGACCCTTACCTGTATCTCAAGTTTTTCTACAGCCTCTATTTGTTCATGAATGTTGCTACCTCTTATTAGCAAGTTGAACGATGATTTGTATGGTCTTCTTGGACTCTTTAGGTTGGCTTTCCACAGACAAATAAAACAGAAGCTCTCCAAGCATTTTTTTCTTCTGTGTAATTTGTGAGGAAAACAATTTCTATCTACTGACATTACACCAGGCACACTCCTGCATCTAGGCCTAACACCATTTCCTTGACCTCGTATTCTCTTCCTTTAGCCATCTGCACAAGTCTCTCACCCTCTTCCTCAGTCACCTCACATTGAGGATTTTCCTTGGTCTCCTTTCTAAATTTTATCCTTTCCTCTTCACTGTATATCTCCTTTCTTCATCAATTTTTCTTCTGTACCAGTTTTTACTTTCTAACATTATAGATAGGGGATTGTTACATTTTAGATCTAAAATGTCCCCCCAAACTCTTAAGTGCTCAGAGATGGGGCTTTCAGAAGGTGACTGGATCATAAAGGTGCTACATTTATCAGCATATTGATCCACTGATGAGTTCATAACTGATGGTGATGAAAGCTAGCTGGAGGAAATGAGTCATTGGGGGCATGATCTGGAAGAGTGTATCTTGTCCCTGACCGCTTCTCCAGCAGTTACTCTTTGCTAAGCCCTTCCACCATGACATTTCTTGCTTGGAGTGAGCTGACCATGAATTGAATCTTCTGACACCATGAGCCAAATCAACGTCTACTTTAAATATTTCATTCCAGCAATAGGAAGACTGATTAATATAGACACTTTAATCTTCTTATGTTTTTCCAACTAAAATGAATGCAGAAATCTTTGTTTATTTGTGTACTAAATCTAACAAGGGCAGGGATTTATGTGTATTTTCTTCACTGATAAAAATCTCTTGCAGCTAGAACAGTACCTGGCATACTTAGGTGTCTGGTAAATATCTGTTGACTGACTTTGGAGTGAGAGCCGGCTTTGGAGTCATAAAGGCCTGGGTTGGAGCCCAGGCTTTCTTTTTGACATCAAGCAAGTAATTTGCCTCACTCTTCTGAACTTTGGTTTCCTCATCTTAAAAAAGGGACATAACTAACCACAAGGTAGTTTTAAGGGTTTAATGAGTCTAATTAATTGATCCTACTGGAGTCACACAATAATTGTTAAATCTCTCCTTGGCTGTGATGGTCTGGAAAGAAAGGAATCTACTTTTAATTAAAAGAATGTTGATATGGATCGCCTTGGGTGACTTCAGCTGGGTCCCTGAAAGTTTTGATCCTCCTAAAATTACAGTTTTTTAGTTGCAATTTCCTTGCCTCCTTTTTCCCTTCTTGTATTTTTTTACCTTTGCCCCACACTGCAGTATTTTCTCTATAATTAGATGTAATTATTGTGAAATGTAATGAGGCACTTGTACACAATCAAAATCAAACAAGAATTTCCAGAAGTGTCCCTACTCCAGGGGCTACAATTGTTCTGTGGTTGGGGCAACCATATTCAGCAACTATAAACAGAACTAGAGAGGGAAGCATGGGCAGCTAGTTACACTTCATGGCTTCAGAAGATGCATAGCATGTATAGAAATCCAGAGAAATGTGTCAAATTAGACTGCTGCAGACGCAGTGAGACAAGTGAGGAACACAGCCCAGACCAGCGCCTGTCCTCCGCCTGGGCTGCTCTGGGTTTAGGTCTGACCCTCTCTGGCTCTTCTACACTCTTCGCAGTCCTCGGTCCTCACAGTACCTCCGAGAGTTCGCCCAGTCTCCGCCCCCTAGCGCGGCCCCTCCCTTGTCGCTCTGGCACCACCCATTCGCCCAGGCCTGGCTCCTCCCATCCACTCCCGGCCCTGTCCTTCCAGGCCTGGCCCCGCCTCCGCCGCGGCGCCTAGTCCCGCTCCCCGCTCCGGGCCCGGGCTGAAGGCTGAGGGGGCGGGGCGGGGCGGAGGAGCCACACTCGGGAGCGGGAGGGAGATCCGCCGCGGAGTTACGGGAAAGTTGGTCCGAGTTCCCGGAGTTTCCCCCTGTGGTTACCCGGCCTCGGCTGGCCGGTGCCCCGGCTCCTTTGCTCCCTCCGGCCTTCAGGGTCCACCCAGTCCCTGTTTCTGCGCCGGACCGCCATGGAGCCACCGCCGGCGCCTAGGAGGTGAGAGCGCGGGAGCCAGGAGGCGAAGCGACGGGCGACGGCGGCCGCGGGCGGGGGCGGCTAGGCCGGGCCAGCCCTCCCAAGACCCGGTCCCCGCCTGCGGGGCACGCGGAGGGTCGGGAGGAGCCCAAGGGCTCCTCGAGGCAGGGCCTGGGATCGGAGCGTCTCCTCCGCGGCCGGCGGGGCCTGGCGAGGGGGAAGCAGGGTGGGCAGCGCCTGCTCCGCGGCCCGGGAGGTCCCCGCGTGCAAGTTCGCGACGCCCGGAGGCCTAAAAGGAGGACATGGTTTTCTTACAGCCTTCTAGGCATTCTTGTCTAATGTTCTTAATAATGTTGCCTCTTCCCCTCTTTTGGGAGAACAGCGGGTTATTTACATTTTAAGGAATTACATATTAATAGCTATACTGCGTAAAACTTACTGAAGCTATGCTGCTCTGACAGGTGTTCCTCTGCCTCTCCCCTCAAGTTGGAAGGAATTTATGAACGCTGGACAGTGGGAGCCTTAAATTAGAACCCCTCCCCCAAGCAGTTTTGCATGTAAAAATAGTGATGCTTTAGTATGGCATTTATTGTTAGTTTATATTTAGTAGTTGATATAGCGGAAATGTATGTATGTAAAGTAGATGTGTTTGAACTAATATTTGCAGCGCTCTTAGGAACCTAAATGAGTGTTGTCTTTTGGTGTAATTTCATAATGTGTATTCCTTTCCCCCCCAAAGAAGGAATCAAGTAATTGTTTGATGCTGGATAAAACATTTAACTTCAGTCTTGCATTTTTAATTTGTGAAAATAAGGGTACTAATCCCTCTCAGAGAGTGTTGTTGTGAAGATTGAAGAGTTCATGTGGTTTGATATCTAGATGAAAGGTGTATTCAAGAATGTGGAATAGTTAAAAAGGTAGGGACTTTGGGACCTATTGTGAATTGTTTAACTAGATATCTGAGCCTTGAGGCCTGGAAACCATCTGTTCAGGTGGAAAGAAAAGGAGGTCTTGTGGAGATTTCCCAAAGTCAGCTCTCAAGCAAGTCAACTGATCTTTTCTAGCATTTGTAAGGTGTCTCTCTTTAGTACCTACTATAGAAGAAAATTGAGAATTTTTTTTTTTCTTTGCACTGTGGAAAAATTGTAAGGGAGCACTTACTAGGTAATGCTATTGGCCAACTTTGTAGGTGTTACCAGTTTCATTATAGGTGTAAGAGAATCCCTGCCTTTGCAGAGATACTTGACAAACTTGAGGAGTCAGGGGAAAGTGTGAGTAGTAATTCCATGGTGATTTGTACTTTTCAAAGTGGTAGGGGCTTGTGCATTTAATACTTACTTTTAACTCTCTTAGAGACTTATACTGATACAGGAAGGCATTTCTTTTTAGTTTTTTTCTTTCCCCCTAGAGACAGAGTCTCCCTATGTTGCCCAAGCTGGTCTTGAACTCTAGGACTCAAACTGACCTCCTGCTTTAGCTTCCTTAAGCTGTACTACTGGTGTGCATCCCAGTTTAGGAAGTAATTTCTGAAGAGCAAAAGATATGTAGTATTAATCTCACATATTTGAGTATTTCTTTAAAATTTTTTCATAGCATTTTCATATTTATAGTGTTCAATCCTTACAAGAACCCTATAGAGTAAGTTGTACATAGGTAGTAATCCTGTAGATGAGGACACTAAATTTGCTATATAGAAGGCTATGACAGAAGTTATTGATAGTGAGTTCGTTATGTTGCTTTTTTGATCATTACCTTCTAATAATAAAGTATAGCTACCAGTTTCAAGTGTGTATTGTTTGCCAAGAGATTTATACAGTAACACATCATTTAGTAATGAGACTTGTATTGAGAAACTGGTTGTTAGGTGATTTTATTTTTCAAATACCATTGTGTACTTACATAAAGCTAGAAGACAACAGTGTCACTTTTCAGTGTAATTTTCCACACTATCATATATCATTGACTGAAACATTGTTATGTGGTGTGTCACTATATATATAATATATATATATTATATATATGTAATCATTTTAGGAAATAGTAATCCTGGTTTTGTCACTTACCCTACTATTCTAAATCAAAATTTCATTGTTTGCAAAATGATTGTGGGGATTAAATGAAGTCATATGTAAAGCACTTAGCAGAGTACTCATAATGTATTCAGTACTATTGGTAATTTATATTTTCCTTATTAAATGAGGCTCACAGAGATTAAATGACTTGGTCAAGTGGAGAAGGTTCCAGAATTCTTAGTCCTAATTGGCCTCAAAGAGTATGTTTTCTTTTATGTATAGCGATGCCTTTTTGAAACTTACTTTCTTAACATTCCATAATATAGTGGTTTTTTCCCCACAGTTTTTTTTGTCCGTTTTGCATATTTGCTTCTAGTCTCTGTAAGAATACCATTTAGTCCTTCTACCTTGAGGAGCACTTCCTTCATGTTCAGACACACAGTCAGATATATGTTGCCGATGTTCAAGACTATGACCAGCAACTCTGCTCAGTTGACATTTTAAGTTTTTTTTTGTGTGTAGGACTACAATTTTATTACACTGTCTAGTTTTTACTCTACTACCAAATTTTCCATTAAAAAATCTGTGGATTCATTTTTCCTCCTTCATTCCCAAGATTACTCCATTCCAGAGTATTACGATACTTAACGCTTGAATTGAAGCAGTGCCTTCTAACTGGGCACTTTAGTCCAATGGTTTTCAAAAATAGTTTAACAGAATAAACAGCAGAAGGGCTTTAGTTGGAGTGGGGGTAGGGCCCTAGGACCTGATTATCAGTCTTTTGTTCCTTTTCCCTTTGTTGTCCTACAGAACCTATGGAACAGAGTTAGCTTTAGTTTATCCTGCATGTGGGTTCTGATTTTATTTCACTAATACATCCTTTAAACTGTGTTACTCTTTTTCTGGGAGGGGTCAGGGAGTTGGAAATGTGCTTTTCTACTTAGTATTTGAGGCCTCCCTCACTTTATTTCAGTCTTAACCCTCAGTCTTCTGTTAAACGTTCTTCTAGGTGACTGTTCTCATACAACTTCCATGTTTAGATTGTAGGCTGTGGGTACTCCCAGCTTTACCTGTTTTCATACTTTTCCTTTAGAAAAGTTTGTGTTATTTTTTGACTATAATCTATTTTATTCTGCCTTCAAGGCCTGTTTCATAAAGTATCTTTTTTGTTTGTTTGTTTTTTGAGACAGGGTCTCACAATGTAGTTCAGGTTGGCCTTGAAATCATTAAGCAGCCCAGGCTATCCTTAAACTCTTTGACAATCCTACCTCAGTTTCATGAGTGTTGCTGACATTTTAGGAGGATACCATCATGTGTGACTTTCTGAGTATAGTATCTTTTTTTGCGGGGGGAGGGCAAGGTCTTGCTATGCAGTTCAAACTGGCCTTGAACTCATTATGTAGCCTAGATGAGCCTTAAGCTTGTAGTGATCCTCTTGCCTCAGCTTCCCAAGTGCTGGAATTACAGGTGTGTACCACCAACCTGGCTGAGTGCGGTACTTTTAATCTAAAATATTTCTTTGTAATTCTAGTATGATACTCATCTGATTATGTGCTTTCTATTTTTTGTTTTACAAAATTGTAGACATCCAAAAGGTAGTGGGGACAAATTTAATAAATAATTTATGAATCATCACCCAGATTTAAGAGAAAAATACTATCAATACATTGAAATTCCCTGTGTGTATCTTTTTCTGTTTCCCAAAGAACAATGATATGCTAGTTTGGGTATTTGTCTTTTCCATTCATATCTATTTTAGCGTGTTTGTTTACACATATATTCATATCATGTGCATATACACTTATGTAGTATTAAGCTTAGCTTTGTTGCTGCCTTTGAAATTTGCTTCTTTGAATGTCATTGTGTAAAAGTTGGAGATTCCTATGTGTAACCAGCTTTAAGAATCATAACTTAGAGTTTGAGATAATCTGTGAGGCATCTCTTACTCTTACATTTATTGATTTGGTTTCCTTAACAAGTGTTACGTAAACAGAAAATAAGTGACTTGAGGTACCAGAATAACTTTTGGTTTCTCAGATTTCCTTAACAGGTTTGTCACAGAAGTCTTCAGAATTATAACTCATATTGTCCAAGGATACACAGTTTTATATAGTACTTGTCAAAGAGAGGACTGAATATTATTGCATCAGGGAGAAATATTTTACCAGACAGGCCTTCTTCTCCAACTAGATTATAAGATTAGTATATACTTAAAATTTTCTGATCAGGGTATAATTTGGAACAAAAATTGGTGTGGAACAGTACAAATACTGGATGGATAATAAGTAAGTTACTTAACTGTATTCTCAAGTCACATGAGCTGAGTTTTTGGATTTAAGTTATAATTATATTCTGTGGCAATTTAAAAAAATAGTATGAAAGGGTAGTTTGGGGGAAGTTAAATTTAAGATTGAAGTAAAAATGTTGGGGTTTCAAACTACATTCACACAAATGAAAAGTGAAGTTATGAATAATTATGGCAGCAAATGTTGCTATCAATAGGTGGTTTATCAGTTGGAGGATAGGTTATTGTAGTTGTAAAACCAAAGGTACAAGGATGGGGATATAGGAGGGTACAGTAGAAAAAATTAATGTATTCCTTAACATGAAGAGCCCTATTAAGCCTGCAACATGTGTAGCCCTAGGCCAAGAATTAGAAATGGAGATAGATGACAAAACTCTTAGCTCTCTTAGCTCTCAGGAGTTAATTGGAAACACTCAGAACTCTTTTTTTTTTTTTTTAATAATTTTATTTAAAGAGGAAAAAACAAAACAAAATAAAACAGAATAAAGGGTAGCAACCATACAGTATTCCAAGGAAAAAGGGAAAAGTACAACAACAATAAAACCTAAGAAATTATTACTTGACTAATTACATACTGACTTCTTGGAAATAGTTGTTCAATTTACAAAGTTAAAAGATGTAAGTAGACATTCAAACAGTGAGACTGTTAACAGTTCTGCTCCACGATCTGACAAAAACAACAATATGGTCATCCATCTTACCCACTCAAATATACATGCAATTATATCAATAGGGTAAAATTAAACACCAAGAAAACAGAGCAAAGCGGATCACAAGAAAGCAATGTAAGACATAAATTTCAAAGCTAGACAATTGGAG
>PVJX010018180.1:0-37030 GCA_004027295.1 Dolichotis patagonum
CATGCTGAGATTCAGGTCTGCGCAGACTTTCGATCCAAACAGCCCAGGCCACACTACGGGTCCGAGAGTTTCGGGTCCCAAAGAGACAGGCCGAGATGCTGCTTTCTGGGAGACTTCCTGGGGGTGAAGGGCAGGGCTACAGGCCCAAACAGACCTGGCCCAGATGCCGGTCTCCAGGCAGTTCCCTGCGGATGAAGGGCGGGCCTACCAGTCCCAAACAGTCGCGCTGAGATGCAGGTCTGCACAGACTTTCGATCCAAGCAGCCCAGGCCACTCTACGGGTCCAAGAGTTTCGGGTCCCAAAGAGACAGCCCGAGATGCTGCTTTCTGGGAGACTTCCTGGGGCGTATTTTGTTTTTTTTTTGTGTGGTATCGGAGACCAAACTCGTGACCTTGTGCTTGCCAGGCAGGCTCTTATGCCACAGCGCTAAATCCCTGCCCCCCCTTTTTTTAAAATTATTTTTAGAAAAGAACCAGTTCAAAAAATTATCAGGTGTGTTAATCCTGATGTGTCAGTTTCACTGGATTAAGAGGCACTGAGCAGATTAGCAGAGCAAGCTCTTGGGTGTATCTCAGCGAATCGGGAGGCATGGCCTTCGGTACCCTGTCTGTTCTTCCCTAGGTCCTCTCTGGCAATGTTTCCAAGCTGTGCTTCGATGCTGCCGTTAACGAAGCATCATCCACTATGAATGAAGCATCTTCCACTATGATATTTCTGCCTTGGACCTAGGCAACCATGGACTGAAATCTCTGAACTGTAAGCTCAACTAAACTTGTCCTTTAAGTTGTGAGTGCTGGGCATTGTGTCTCAGCAATGGGAAATCTGAGCAATACATTAAGATATATCCATAATTAATAAAGCCTTTGGAATTCATAGGTATAATATTTATAATTTCAACTATTGAAGAAAAATAACTGTAAAGCTGCAGAAATGTGTAATGCTGCAGTCACTGGCATATAGGGGCAAACCGCTTAGCAAGTGATCACTCTGCCAAGCGCTTGGCCTCAGATATAACACACAGCTCTACTGATGACTGAGCACGTCTGTATGGAGCAACTTACTTGTTAGAGAAGTATAAAAGCCAGAGAGTCATCAACTCAGAATTTAGCCTTCTTGCATCCATATAATGAAATGCTGATGCCTAATTTAACAGCTGGGGAGAGAAGTGGTGGTCAGTGTGCAGAAAGGGGTGAGAGACCTGTGCAGAGCTGTCCTCAGAGAAGTGAGTGACCACTGTATGCTCTCAGGCTTTAGTTTCTTCATAGATAAAAGGGTAACAGTAACATTAGTAAATAATAGTACCTGCACCTGACAAAATTATTGTTAGGACCAAATGAGGTACTGTATATTTAACTGCTTTATAAATCAAAACAGAATTTTAGAAAAATATTATTTCTCAAACTAAAAATTCCACATTTATGCAGTACCCAAAGTGCATACTGAGAGTCGTGTATAATTCTAGATAAATCAACATTTCTGATATAATTAGCCTTATCATCATGACTAAAAACTATATATTACTTGAAAACTAAAAAAAAATCTTCTTGGAAGCTAATATTCTTTAAAGATAAAAACAAGAAAAAGCAAAAAAAAAAAACCCTTCAAAATCAAATGTTTATCTTGTATAAGGATAGACATACAGATCAAAGGACTAAAACTGAGAGTTTAGTAATAAGCTATATATCTGTAGTCATTTGATTTTTCAAAAAGCGTATCAAGACTATCCAATGTGAGAAAGAAAATGCTTCAAGAAACAGTGTTACAACAACTAGACAGCCACATGAAAATGAAGTTCAAGTTTTACCTCATACTGTAGGGAGCCATTGAAGCTGGAGATTGATCACATGTGTGGGGCTAAAGTAAGGCCAGCCCAGAAAACACAGAGACCAAAGCAAGCTATGTAAACAAGTTGTTCCAGCACCAAGAAGACAAAGGGGCCCAGGCCAGCCAGGCAAACAAGTTGCTAAGCAGTGGCCTTGAAATCCACATTCTTCTTTCAAGGGTATAAATAAACGTGCTGCATTGGTTGAGCAGTTCCTTTCCTCCCATCAGGAGGATAAGGGCTCCACCTGACCCCAGCTTTGTCTTTTCTTTATTTTTCTCATCCTCTCTTGGTCCGTAACCCCAAGAACCCCAGGAGCTGCACTGGGTCGTGGCACATACCATTTACAAAGATTAATTCAAGTGAATCAAAGACATAAAAGTAAAACCTAAAACTATAAAACTCTTAGAAGAAAACCCATCAGTAAAATATTCATGATGTTAGATTTGGTGAAGGATTCTTAGATATGATACCAAGAAAGAAGAAAGAAAGAAAGAAAGAAAGAAAGAAAGAAAGAAAGAAAGAAAGAAAGAAAGAAAGAAAGAAAGAGAAAACCAACCATAAGCAGCAAAAACTGTTGTTTCAAATGTTTGAAACATCAAGAAAGTGACACAAAACCCACAGGACACAAATAACTGATAATAAATCTGATAAAAGTCATATATTTACAAAAAATAAAAAGCTCCTAAAGTCAGTAAGTAAAAAGGCAAATGACCCAATTGAAAACTGGACAAAGAAACCAGGTGTGGTGGTGCATTCCTGTAATCCCAGCACTTGGGAGTCTGTGGCAGGAGAATCATTTGCAAGTTCGAGACAAGCCTGGGCTACAAAGTGATCCTAAGGCCAGACTGAACTACACAGCAAGGCCCTGTCTCAAAAACACATACACAAAAAAAGAACCAAAAAAAAAAAAAAAACCTGAGCAAAGAAATTGAACTGAAATATTTCTTCAAAGAATATACACCAAACAGCCAATAAGCACATGAAAAGATACTTGGCATCATGAATCAAAGCCAAACCAAAACTAAAATGAGGTACCATATCATACTTAATGGCATAGCTATAATCAAACAGCCAGATATTGCCAAATACTTTTGAAGATGTGAAGATATCAGAACCCTCAAACATTGCCACTGGTAATGTCAAATGGTGCATCTAACTTTAGAAAGTAGTCTTGCAGTTCATCAAGTGATTAACCACAGAGAAATGATATGAACCAAAAATATTACTCCAAAAAATACACCAAAGAATACTGAAGATATATGCTCCATAAAAACTTTATATATGATTTTGATAGCAATAGTATTCATGGTTATCTAAAAGGAATAATCCAAATTACTGTCATTAGAGGAACAGATAAACAAAATGCTATATGTCCACCTAACCATATCAAGTCATAAAAATAAAATACTGAATATATGCTATAATATAGATAAATGAAAATATTACATAACATGAAAGAAGCCAATCACATTAGACTATATAGTATATGATTCCACCACTTGTATGAAATGATCAGAACAGGGAAATCTGTGGAGATAGAAAGTAGATCAGTAGTCTATGGCTGACAATGTGGTAAGAATAAGAAGACGATAGCTAAAGCCATGGGGTTTATTTTTGAGGTGTTGAAAATATTTTAAAATTGGTGATGGTTATATGTGTGACCATTACAAATTATGAAGTTTAACATATTTTACAAATAGATAGACTGTATTGTCAGGATTTAGCTCACTCACATAAGTGCCTGCCTGGCAAGCATGAGGTTGTGAGTTCAATGCCTGGTACTGAAAAAAAAAATTACACATACATACCTTGCTCAGTTTAGCAAATTTTATACAAAGATTTTCTCCCTATTTTCTTTTTTTTTAAAAATCTCTGCCCCGACTGATGCTGCAGTCCTCTGAGGACCCACACCCAAACCTGGAGGACCTAGAAAGTGCCCACCCTCCCCCTAGTCAGCGTGGCAGCCCACCAGGGACCCACACTTGAGCCTGGAGGAGTTGAAAAGCAAGTGTACAAGCACACCTCCAGTCCTTGGGTTTTCCACATCACTGGGCAATAGGGCTGACAACCAACACACTGACCTGATTGAGGAGAGGACCAATACCCAATGGGAGGGTCTCACTTCAGGACTGAAGTGATATACTTTCAGAGACTGGATGAGACAGTCTTGTAAAACAGGCAAAGAGAGGACATCCTGGATTCCTCGGGGAGGCCCAGACTCAGATCGGGAAGATCACGGGCCCATATTCTGTTGTAAGAGGCTAGGCATTTAACCTAGGTGGTATGTTTGCACTCTGGCATGACTGCCAACATTGAGTAGAAATCAATGCTCCGAATTACTGCAGGTAAATATGAGGGGACACTGTCTTCACTAAAGTCAGTGTTTTGGTGAAAGGCTGTTCAAGAGTGGTTTCTAGGCTTGTCAATATTTAGTTGATATTTAACACAATTGTCGTCACTGAGTCTACTACCACAGACAAAGTAACATAATGATAGCTGGCAACTGGTTTCCTCCCTGTGCTAACACCTGGGTTGTCTGAGGGATCATACGCAATACTGTGGTTTGCTGCCAAAGAATGGGGCACTGGGCCAAAGAATTTGCAAAACCTAGCACAAAAACAAACAAAACAATCAATCCAGAAATATGAAAAGGCAAGGCACTAAAAGGCCTCCCAAAACACCCAACTCCCCAAAAATTAGTAAAGGGGGAAATGAGGGGAAAGAAACCAAAGGCTGCAGAGGATATGGGTTGGAAAGGTTACCAATGGAGGAAAAAAAAAGAACAGTTCTATAATGTGCTTGGCAAATTTAAAGAAGATGTAACTAATCACACAATGAATGAAACAAATGATCAGCAAGTTTAAAGAAGACACTAATAAATAGTGGAGCT
This sequence comes from Dolichotis patagonum, assembly GCA_004027295.1. Classification (NCBI taxonomy): domain Eukaryota; kingdom Metazoa; phylum Chordata; class Mammalia; order Rodentia; family Caviidae; genus Dolichotis; species Dolichotis patagonum. Next base: position 4,717 of record PVJX010018180.1, read on the forward strand.
TAAAAAAAGAATCACAAAACATGAATGCCCAGAAAAAAAAAAAAGAAAAAAGTCCATAAGAAAGTTTCAAATAAAAATCCAGCAGAAAAAAAACAAACAAAAAACACTAAATATAACGTAATAATTAAAATACCAGAAATACAACACATGAACAGAATCTTAAAGGCTGCTAGAGAAAAGCAGCAAATCACCTATAAAGGAAAACCTATCAGAATTACAACAGATTTCTTGACATAAACCTTAGGGCAAGGAGAGTACTGAAAGAAGTGCTTAAAGCTCTTAAAGAAAATTAACCTTAAATACTGGTATAGTCCACAAAATTATCTTTCAAAATTGATGGGGAAATCAGATAGTTCCATGACAAAGAAAATCTAAAGAAATTCATGCATGCCAAGCTAACAAACACTCCAAAATATTCTCAAGTATTTCGTAGAAGACAATGAAGTTAGTAATGCCAAAAGGCCCAATAAAATGAATACATGAGATAAGTAAAAAGGAAAGTAAAATAGCAGCAAGAAATTAATGCAATGGCAGGTATAAGTCAATATCTATCAATTATAACTATTAATGTAAATTGACTTAACTTGCCAATTGAAACACACAGATTAGTTGAATGAAGAAACAAAATCCAATGGTATGCTGTATAGAAGAAATACATTTGACACAAAAAGAAATCCATAAACTAAACATAAAAGGGTGAGAAACAATATTCCATTCAACAGGAAATTAAACGTCTACAGGAGTACCTATCCTATTTTCAAAGTGGATTTCAAACCAAAGCTGATCAAAAGAGGCAAAAAAGAACATTCCATATTGATTAGTGGAACTATTCAACAAGAAGAGATAAAAATTATTATAATTATATATGCATCAAACCACAGAGCATCCAATTTCATAAAACAAACTCTAGTACACATAAAAGATCAGATAAACATAAGTACGATCTCAATACCCCACTATCACAAATACATTGATCAACCAAACAAAAAGCAACAAAGACATATCATAGCTGAACCAAATCGTCAAAACAAATAGACTTAATACATAGATATCAACAGATGAGTCTCACCTAACAAAAACGAAGTACAGTGATACCTTAGTTGTCAAACTCAATTCATTGCAAATTCACTTTTGAACACCAAAAAGTTTGCAAAGCTCACATATTTTTCCCATAAGAAATAGTGGAAAACCAAATAATTGGTTCTGAAGTTCAAAAATTACATATAAATTCATTTTCCAGGATTTTAACAAATTTTGTAATGATTTCTTTTTTTAAAATCCATTTTAGTTCAAAGAGAAAAAATAAAATGAAATTTCAAAATACAACTGGGACAATGGTACATACACTGAACATTGCATTCCTCAAATCAGTCACCCAGAGCACAGCTGCATTCAACTGTATGAACAATACCAGTACAAACCTTTTTCTTCAGTGGACTCAGAGAAATAAGTAGTATAACTATCAACTATAATATATATATATATATATATATATATATATATATATATATACACACACACACACATATATACACATATACATATACATATATTGTTTCTTTCAGCTTCTCACACTAGTGAGACAATACAATGTTTACACTTGCATGTCTGGTTTATTTCACATTTCTTTCTTTAGCTCTCAGTTTTCTCCTTAGTTTTACTGCTGGTATCTCTTTCAAGCTATGATTATGACATTTTATGCAAATAAAGTGCAAAAAAGAAAAGTGCAATGACAAATGTCTTAATACACCAACACAAGCACTGTATGTTGTCTAGGGGAGAGCAATGTTGAAAACTGAAGTGACTTTTTATGTACACAGAAAGAAGTGATGACTCACTTTTGGCCTGCAAAGGTTTTTTCAAACTGGATTTTTGGGTTGACTATCAAACCAAGTTATGAATACTGAGTGCATTTTTAAAACTTTGCTGTTCAAATACTAGAAAGTTCAAGTGGACCTATTTGACAACCAGAATATCACTATGCACATTCTTTTTGGCTATATATGGTACCTTTTCCAAAATAGACCATATCCTAGTTAATAAAGTACAACTAAGTAAATGCAAAAGAACTGAAATTTTACTAAACATATTATCAGATCACAGTGCAATGAAACTAGAAATCAATAGCAAAAGAAACCACAGAAATGATGCAAACATATAAAAATTAAACAGCATACCTGAATAATCAATGAGTCCCAGAGAAATTAAGGGGGAAGTAAAACAGCTTTTAGAATTAAATGATAATGCCAATCCAACATAACAGAACTTACGGACATGATGAAACCAGTTCTATGAGGGAAGCATATAGTGATGAATCTTCATATTGGAAACATAGAATGAACTCAAGTAAATAACCTAATGATATATCTCAAAGCCTTAGAAAAACAAGAACAAAAACCAAGGGCTTGTATAAGAAAGAAAATTATAAAAATCAGAGCTGAAATTAATGGAGTGAACACTAAAAAAAATACAGAGAATCAATGAATGAACAACAGGTTCTTTGAAAGAATAGATATAATATTCAGCATCTTAGCCAATCTTAGCAAAAAAAAAAAATGAAGAGACAAAACGTAATGCAATTATAAAAGAAAAAGGCAAAATGACAACAGATACTACCAAACTCTGGAAAGCTGATCACTGGAAGACCCTCAGGAAGGTCCCCGCGGGCTTATTTGGGCCCTGCCCAGCAACCCCCAGTGGGCTGGAGCCGCTGTGCTCCCCTTCACAAGCTGTTGTCTCTATCCAGCTGTGCAGCCTCCACACATCACTTGGCGCCTGGTAGCAAGCCCCACCACCAGAAGACCTCGAGAAGGTTCACTGGGCCTCGTTGGGCTCTGCTCAGTGACCCTAAGTGGCCAGGGCTACCTGTGTCATCCCTTAGAGACTGACAGGGCCCCACCCAGTGTCCCCCATCACCAGAGGACCTTCAGGAAGGTCCCTCTGAGCCTAGTTGGGCCCTGTCCAGTGACCCTGAGTGGCTGGGAGCCAAGAGGTCAGCTGTGACTAATGACTTTAACTCAACTAGGGAAACTCCCTGCAGTATGGACAGATATGATCAACCCAAAAACAATTGAGACCTTACCTTCAGCTTCCCTAGAGGAATACAGGAAAATAACAAAATGCAAGAGCAAAATGCAATCGCAAACCTCCAGCCCATTCCAAGCAGGCCTAAGAGACATGGACATAGAAGATAATGTAAGCCATATACCTGAAACTCCTGAAATGATAAGCAATTGAAGTGAAGAAACAACTCCAGGAAGCTAGGAAGGAACTCAGATTAGAAACAATCTCCCAGGTAAAAGAAGAAATCATAAACATAATAAAAGAAATGCTGAACACATCTAAGAAGGATATAGTTTAAAAAGTAGAGGAACACTGCACAAAGATGGAAACTCTGAATGAACAATATAAGAAACAAACAGAATACATGAAACAGATTGAAAGAGATATCCAGGAAATAAAAAATTCCATCAAAAGTTGGTAAAATCACCTCAATGAAAGTGAAGACAGACTTTGATCTCGAAGACAAGATTGCAGCTAGTGAACAGGAAAGGAAAGATCTTTTAATAATAACAAGGAATCAGGAAATAACAATTCAACAGCTGCAAGATAATGCAACAAAAAACAAGATAATATTGATAGGTGCAAACAAACAAACACAAATATCAGAAGACTATTTACAGAATAGCTGAAAATTTTCCAAACATGGCAATGGAAAGTGGCATACAGGTAAGTGAAGCATTTATAACTCCAAATAGCTATAACCAAAATAAAACTACACCCCAAAATATAATAAACATCCCAGAAATTCAACATAAGAGAATATTTTTAAAAAGAGACAGATCACCTATAAATGAAAGCCCATCAGAATCACAGCAGACTTCTCAGTACAAACAATAAAATCAATAAGAGAATGGAGGGAGGCATTTCAGATCCTAAAGGAAAATGACTTCCAACCCAGACTGATAGAACCTGCAAAACTGTCCTTCAAAATTGATGGAGAAATAAGATGCTTCCACAAAAAATAACAGCTGAAGAACTTCATGACCACCAAACCAAACCTGCAAAGAATACTGAAAGATATTCTAGATAGACATAAAAATAATTGCCAATAAGAAATGCCAATGCCAATAAGAAAAAAAACACTAAGCAACATAAACAAATAAACAGAAGGAAAGGCAAAGAACCAATAGCAGAAAGATAACATGACAAAAATAAAGAAATATAGATCACTTATAAACATTAATGTAAATGGCCGCAATTCACCAGTTAAAAGAAACAGCCTGGTAGAATGGATCAAGAAACAACATCCAACCATATGCTGTATACAAGACACCCATCTAACCCAAAAGGAAATTCACAGACTGAAAGTCAAAGGCTGGAAAACAATACTTCATGCAACAAGAACGCGCCCCCCACCCACACACAAAAGCAGGGGTAGCTATTCTGTTTTCAGACAATGTGAATTTTAAACTAAGAATGATTAAGAGACAAAGAAGATCACTACATAATAGGTAGGGGAAAACTTCAAGAGGAAGAGATAACAATCTTAAATATGTATGCAACAAATTCGGGAGCACCCATCTACACAAAACAAATATTAACAGAAATTAAAAATCAAATAAACAAAAACAAAATTATAACAGGAGACCTTAACATCCCATTGACACAAAGAGACAGGTCAACTAGACAGAAAATCAGCGAAGAAATAACAGAACTGGATCACATCTGTGAACAAATGGACTTCGTGGATGTGTACAGAGTGTTTCACCAACAACATTAGAATATACATTTTTCTCAGCTGCACATGCGACATTCTCTAAAATAAACCAAATACGAGACCACAGAACAAGTTTAAGTAAATGCAAAAGAATTGAAATTATGCCATGCATATTATCTGATCATAGTGCCATGGAACTAGAAATTAATAACAAAAGAAACTGAAAAAACTCTACAAACACATGGAAATTAAATAATACACTCCTGAGCAATCAGTGGGTCACAGAGGAAATTAAAGAAGAAATTAAACAGTATCTACAAGCAAATGAAAATACAAATACAACTTACTGGAACCTGTGGGTTCAATGAAAGCAGTCTTCAGAAACCATAGCAGGAAAACAGAATGAACACAAATAAACAACCTGATGCTACACCTCAAACATCTAGAGAAAAAAAAGCAAGTCAAGCCGAAAGCAAAAAGAAGGGAGGAAATTATAAAGATCAGAGCAGAAATCAATGCAATAGAGACTAAGAAAATAATACAAAGAATCAATGAATCAAAGAGTTGGTTCTTTGAAAGAATAAATAAAATTGATAAGCCCCTGGCCAACTTTTATTTTAGAAAGGAAAGGAAAAAACTCAAAGTCATGCAATAAAGAATGAAAAGGGTGAAATCACTACAGATCCTGTGGAAATACAGAAGATCATCAATACCTACTCTGAAAACCTCCACTCTCATAGGTTTGATAATACAGAAAAAATGGACAGATTCCTAGAAACATGAGTTACCAAAACTGGATTAAGAAGATGTAAAACTGCTGAATAACCCAATTTCAATTAATTAAATTGAAAATATAATTAAAACCTTACCAACAAAGAAAAGCCCAGGTCCTGGAAGATTCACTGTGGAATTGTACAAGAAATTCATGATAGACTTAGTGTCAAAACTCCTCAAACTCCTCAATGAAATTGACAGGGAAGCAAGTATTATCCTAATACCAAAAGCAGAGAAAGACCCAACCAAAAAAAAAGAACTACAGGCTAATCTCCCTAGTAAACATAGATGCAAAAATTCTCAATAAAATACTGGCAAACAGAATTCAGCAAATCATCAAGATTATATACCATGATCAAATGGGACTCATCTCAGAAATGCAGGGGTCATTCAATGTGTGCAAATCATTAAACATCATATATCATATCAACAGAGCTAAACACAAGAATTATATGATCATCTCAATAGATACAGAAAAATCTTTTGACAAAATCCAACATTCATTTATGATAAAAATTCTACAGCAAATCAGAATAGATGGTCTTTACCTCAATCTGATAAAAATCATATATGATAAACCAACAGCCAACATCTTACTAAATGGACAAAAACTGAAAACTTTCAATCTAAAATCAAGAACAAGACAAGGATGTCCACATTCTTATTCAATATAGTTCTGGAAACATTAGCCAGGACAATTAGACAAGACAGAGAAATAAAAAGAATAAGGATAGGAAAGGAACAAGTTAAATTATCATTATTTGCAGAGGATATGACACTCTACATAGAACACCCCCAAAACTCCATTCAAAGACTTCTAGATGTAATAACCAAATGTAATAATGTAGTTGGATACAAAGTCAACACTCAAAACTCACAAGCATTCCTGTACACAAACCACAAACTCAGTGAGAGAGAAATAAAGGAAATCACATCTTTCACAATAGCATCCAAAAAAATGAGGTACTTAGCAATAAATCTAACAAAAGATATAAAAGATCTATTCAGTGAAAATTATAATACCCTGAAAAGAGAAATTGAAGAGGATCTTAAAAAATGGAAAGACATTCCTTGTTCATGGATAGAAGAACAAAGGTTGTGAAAAAGACCATTCTCCCAAACTGTTATACAGATTTAATGCAATTCAAATCAAAATACCACTAGCATACCTCACAGATCTAGAAAAATCATTCCTAAAATTCATCTGGAACCAGAAAAGACCAAAATAGCAAAGGCAATTTTTGGCAACAAAGGCAAGGCAGGAAGCATCACAATCCCTGACTTGAAGTTATACTACAAAGCTACTATAATAAAATCAGTATGGTAGTGGAATAAAAACAGACCTGAAGATCAATAGAATAAATTAGAAGATACAACTACAACTATAAACATACTGAGCCACCTTATTTTTGACAAAGGGACCAAACATGTTCACTGGAAGAAAGATAGTCTCTTCAATAAGCAGTGCTGAAAAAACTGGCTCTCCATATGCCAAAAACTAAAACTAGACCCATGCCTATCATCATACACTAAACCAAATTCAAAATGAATCAAAGATATAAATATTAAAACAGAAACACTGAATCTGCTAGAAGACAAAGTAGGTGAAAATCTTGAAGACATAGGGCTAGGCAGAGAATTGATGAACAAAAATCAAACCATAAGGGAAATACGTCCCAGAATCAATAACTGAGATCTCCTCTTATTAAAAAGTTTTTGCATATCAAAAGAAATCCCCAATGGAGTAAAAAGGAAACCCATGAATTTTGAAAAAATTCTTAGTCAACTGTCCCTCAAAGGACTTCTGTCTAGAACATATAAAGAAATTAAAAAAAAAAAAATCAGACCCCTGAAATTCAAAAACCCAATCCAAAAATGGGCATTTGAGATAAATGTGCTTCTCAGATGAAGAAATACAAATAGAAAATAAATACATGAAAAATGTTCAGCATCATTGGTCATTAGAGAAATGCAAATTAAAACAACAATGAGATTCCATCTTACTCCAGAAAGAATGGCCAGGATAAAGAAAACCAACAACAACAAATACTGGAGAGGCTGTGGGGAAAAAGAACACTTCTTCACTGTTGGTGGGAGTGTAGACTGGTACAACCACTATGGAAATCAGTTTGGTGGATCCTCAAAAAGCAGGTACTGGAAGTCCCATTTGACCCAGCCATTCCACTTCTGGGTATTCCCAGGTGAACTGAAAACATCATACCACAGTGATATATGTGCACCCATGTTTATAGCAGCACAATTTGTAATAGCCAGATCTTGGAAACAACCTAAGTGCCCATTAACTGAGGAATGAATAAAAAAGATGTGGCACTTTTATATAATGGAGCACTACTCAGCTATAAAGAATGATCACAATGAGGCTTTTACAGCTAACTATATGCAACTTGAGACAATACTCATAAGTGAAATAAATCAAACTCACATGTGTCAACACTGTATTGTCTCCTTAGCATAAGAGTACATAAGATACAAAATCCTCAATAAATACTATGAAAGGGTACAAATCTGCTCAAAGGCAAAAAAAAAAAAAAAAAAAACCCCTCAGGGAAACGGAGGAAGAAAAAAACAAAGAGAAAAGAAAAAATATATAAATTTGCATAAACACATTTAAGATAGCTAAGATGACTGTGCTACAAATTCTATTAGTTCTTAGAACAAAACAGTTAACATTTATAGGATTAGATCAATTTTGCATGTTTGTGCCTGGTAATCTGAGAAATTCTTTGAAGATTACTATGTAAAGTAATCTTAGTTATGTTCCTACCACCCTGTTTTGAAGGCCTATATTGTCACTGTTTTGGGCTCTTTGCTATTGCTATTTACTCGCCTTTTTTGTTTCTTGTTTTTCTAGTAATTTGTTTTGTTTTGTTTTTCTCTTTAATGCAGAAAGGATAGATGTACACGTAGAGGTTTATACATGCCTAGAACCTTTCCTAAACAATTTACGAGAATTGATTGTATTATATATGATGATACGAACAGCTACTTTGAAGAAAAACAGACATTATGGTATCCATTGCTGATTTCCTATCGTCATGCTGTGAAATCCAGTAATGCTTTTGTTCATTGTTTAGAGTGGTTTTAGTCTGTTTTGTATTATTTAAGTTCAACATACATGAAGGTTTCGACAGCTATTTTGAAGAGAACAAGAGACATTACGGTAGCCATTGTTGATTTTCCTACTGTCTGGTTTTGAAGCCCTCTAATGCCTTCATCACTCTGTTCTGATCAGTTTTATACTATTTTGTTTTGTATGATTTCATTGTGTGTGAAGATATAGCTAACTATTTAGAAGAAAACAAGAGACATTATGGTAGCCACTGTAGATCTCCTGTTGTCTTGCATTTAAATCCGGTGTCACTTACTATTGTTTTCTATTGCTCTGTTTTGTTCTGCTTTGTTTTACCCTCTTTAAAATAAAAAAAAATCTGGAAAGTTATTAGCAACTATTTCACAACATACATTCCAAACAATCAGACAACTCGGAAGAAATCAAGAGATTTCTACATGCATATGAATTTCCAAAACTGAACAAAGATTTTAAATCTTCAATAGCCCAATAATGCAATTAAGTTGAAGCAGTAATTTAAGAAACAAAACAAAACAAAACCAGTACTAACTTTAAAAGTCTAGGACATGATAGATTCAAACCAAATTCTACAATAATTTCAGGGAGAACATAACACTAATATTCCTTAAATATTTTAATGAAATTGAGAGGAAGGAGTATTCCAAATGCATTCTCTGAAGCTAACAACACTATCCTGATCCCAATATCAGACAAGGAGTCAATCAAAAAAGCACCATATGCCAATTTCGCTAATGAACATAGATGCAAAAATCCTTTTCAAGACACTGGCAAACAGAACATGGTCAATTATCAAGAAGATCATAAGCTATGACCAAGTAGACTTCATACTACAAGTGCAGGAATGGTTCAACATATGTATATCAATAAATATGATTCACCACATAAATAAGAGCAAGGACAAAAAATCACATGATCATCTCAATGGATGTAGAAAAAGTCTTTGACAAAATCCAACATCCATTCATAATAAGAAAAAAAAATCCTAGAGAAAATAGGTACAAAAAGTCATCTCAAGGACATAAAAGCTATTTAGGACCAACCTACTGCCAAAATCATATTAAATTGGAAGACAGTGAAAACCTTCCCTCTAAAAGCAGGAATAAGACAAGGATATTCACTATCTACTGCTCATGTTCTACACAGTCCTCAAAACATTAGTCAGAAAATGTATACAGGCAAGAGAAAGAAATAAAAGGGATGTATATAAGAAAAGATGATGACAAAATATTACGTACAGATGATATGATCCTTTATTTATAAGATCCAAAAGCCTCCACCAAAAGACTCCTAGAATTCATAACCAAATTCAGTAGTATAGCAGGATACAAAATAAACACAAAAATCAATAGTATTCCCATATAGTAATAATGAATTCATTGAAAAAAATTAGGAAAACAATACCATTGACAATTGTATAAAAAATAAATACTTAGGTATTAACTTAAGGAATTAAAAGACATACACAATGAAAATTATATTAGACTGAAAAGGAAATCAAGGAGGACATCAGAAAATGGAAAACTATCCCTTGTTCCTGGTTTTACTTCCATAACTGAAATACAGATTTAATGCACTCCCAATCAAAATAACAATATCACTTCTTACAGTGCCAAAGACAAGATTCTAAAATTTATATGGAATCAGAAGAGACCCAGAATAACAAACATTATCCTAGCTAACAAAAGCAAAGAAAGTGGCATCACAGTCCCACACTTGAAGTTCTATGATAAAGTTACAGTGATTAAAACGGCATGGCAGTAGCAAAAAAAAATCAGCATGTGGACCAATGGAACGGAAGAAGCAGAAACAACCCCAGGCACATACAGCTTTTTGATCTTTGAAACGTTAGTCAAAAGCATATACTGGAGGAAAGATAGCCTCCTTAATAAATGGTGCAGGGAAAACCAAACATTCACATGTAGAACACTGAGACCCATATATCTCATCACGCACTGAACTAAAATCAAAATGGATTAAAAATATCAATGTTAAAAAAAGAAACAATCTACTGGAAGACAATATAGGTACAATTCTTGAGACATAAACATAGGCAAGGACTTTCTAAACAGAATTCCAATGGCACCAGAAATAACACACAGAAGCAATGAATAGGATCATAAAAATTTAAAAAGTTTCTGCAGAGATAGGCAAACAATGTAGAGAGTGAAAACGCAACCTACAGAATGAGAAACTTTTTTCCAGCAATTCCATGGATAGAGGGCTAACACTGGGAATATATGAAGACCTCAAAAAAAGTAAGACTTCCCAAAATAAAAGACAATCAAACAGTGAGCAACTGAAATGAACAGACAGTGTTCAAAAGAATAATGGCCAATAAATACATAAAAATGTGCAGCATCACTGGCCATAAGAGAAATGCAAATTAAAACTACACTGAAATACCATCTTATCCCAGAAAGAATGGTGATCACCAAAGAATCTAATAATAACAACTGTTAGCGAAGATTTGATGAAAAAGGAACTTTACTACATTGTTAGTAGGAGTGTAAATTGGTACAATCACTATGAGAATCAGTATGGAGAATTTTCAAAAAACTAAAACTAGCGATTCCTTTTGACCTTGCTATTCTCCTTCTAGATATTTTCCCAAAAGAGTTACAATCATGTTTACAGCAGCATACCCATGTTTATAGCAGCATAATTTATAATAGGTAAGTCTTGGAAACAGCCTGTATGCCCATTAATGGATGAATGTATAAATAAAATGTGGTTTTAAAAAATATATATAAAATGGAGTACTAATCTGCCATAAAGAAGAATAAACTTGAGACATTTTTAGGTAAATGGATACACCTTGAGACCATACGTTTAACTGAAATAAATCAAATACACAAGTTTAAATATCACACTGTTTCTCTTGTTGTGAAAAAATCCAAAGGGTAAATAAGGAGCAAAATGGAAGCTAGATACTGGGAAGGAGGAAGAACATGTTCAAATGGGAAAGTGAATAAGGGAAGGAGGAAGGGAAAGGGAAAGAAGGGAAAGGGATTTTAAAAAGAAAAAATAGAAGAAAAAATGGAAACAAAGCTTTTGTAAATAGAGAAGAAAAGAAGGGTTAAAGGGAGATGAGGAAAATGGAAAAGAAAAGAAGAGTTAAGATAGTTTATGTACAGGTACAACTTCTCTATGATAAATGTAATCATTATGTATAGCAAACATAAACCAATAGAAAGCAAGCAAGAAAAAAATGAGCCAAAACAGCCTAAAAGTCCACATTACATTATGCATATTATATTTACTACTATAGAATACTGCTTTGTATGACTGCTTTATGGCTGCTGATATATATATCTTTTTAAATTTATAAATTGTGTAAGCAAACAAAGTTAAACTTCAGGCATTTGTAAATAAATGGATGCAACTTAAGAATATAATATTAAGTGAAATAAGTCACACATATAAACTCAAATATTGAATGAGAAACACTATATATCACTATATATCACCTATATATCATCTATATTTATATCATCTATATTTATATCTCTAAAAAGCAAAATAGAAGAGAGATAAATAGGAAGTAAGAAGCTCAAATACTTCCCCAAATTACAAATTCTGTTATTTTAAAAATATTTCAATATATGCTACTTAGTTCCATTTATACTACTAGCTTATATTAGTTTGTTGAAAAGAAAGATTTGTGTTATTATCTGTTTCTTTCTTGTAAGAATCTTTTTGGTTTATGTCTGATATTCTGAGTAACTACTTTGAAAATAATGATATGTTATTCTTTTATTTGATTATGAAATTTTATCTCATTTCTTCATAAAATAAAAAATGAAAAAAATGTTTCTGAAAGCATTAGCTCATCACACTATTTAGGCAATTATAAAACAAAAAATATTCCTTGACTTAGTGTACATAAATGTGACAAAACAATAATACTACTTAAAAATGTTTGAATCTAAATGTGTCAACATTATATTGTACTTCTTTATTTCTCAAAATTAATTCCACAGCACACTTAAAACTTCGCATGGTATCATACACCAACTCCTAGAAATAATAAAAGGTCTCACTTAGGCGACTGCTTGGGATATGTCAACTAGCCAATCCAGAGCTCACCTGCTCTACTAGGCCCTCACACTCTGTGCTAATATTTTTCTGCCACAATCACCCAGGGCCAAGGCCAGAACCTGGAATATTCCCCTACTTCCGGGGGTCCACAGAAGTTTTTCGAGCCTCCCAACCATGAGACTGTATGCTCTGCTTCACTTTTTCCTTCCTGAAGAAACCACAATACAAACTTTTGCTCACATTTTCTCCTCATTCTTCTGGTTTCAGATCAGCACTGGCGGCTTCTCTGCATGGCCCTGCATGGCATGGTGTGCCTTCTCTTGGAAACTATGTGTAATTGTAATGAAATACCTTTAAATAATTACAATGAAATACCTGATATAGGATACTTATGAAGAAAAGAGAGGTTTGTTTTGGCTTCTAGTTCTGGAGTTGAAAAGCAAGATCAGCCAACCTCATTGGGGCAGGCCTGCATCAAGGGGATACACCACCATGGCAGAGAGCACGCCATAGCAGACTGCTTACATCTGCTATTACATTTCATCCAAAAATGTTTCTAGCTACCTTACTTAGCCTTTCCACTACCATGCCTACGTGATGCTGTCCTTCATCCTAAAAGCACAAGTACTCATGTCAGCTCACAGAAATTCCATCCAGTTTTTAAGGTTCACTTGCTTTCAGAGGTCCCATATTCTGTGAAACATTCTGCATTTACTCCAGAGAAATGTAAGAAATTCCTTTTTCGAAAATCCCACTTACACGTTGTCCCTCTCTTCAAGCATTTATCTTAATACTCAGATTTATTGAACCATTGTCTATAAATTTCTATTTTCTTTCTTATAATAGACTACAAGAAATATCCAGAAATGCATAGCTTATGGTTAGATCTTAATAAATATATAACTTTATTTTACTGAATTTTGAAATGTATGCTTATCAAAGCTCCTAAATTTGACAAGTTCCTTAAGATTTGCTAGATTTTATAGATAGTGTAATTCCACTGGAAATTTCTTTTATTTTTTGAAGTTCATAAAATAAGTATGACCAAGATCTCATGATAAAACAGTTTTCCATACAATTTTCTGATAAACTGTAAGATTATTCTTTAGGAACAAAATAGGAAATCTATGAATATCTACTTTATTGTCACACTAGTAAGCTAGCATAATGGTATACATTTGTTATTGTTCTTTAGGATAACTAGTCATGGTGATGAAGTTTGCTTAAAAATAATAATTAATATTATTACAACCACATTTAAAATTTTTCACTAATACATTAATTCCCCACTTTCTATAATCAGAGTCAGCATTAATGGTTTTTGCTAATCTTGTGTAAATTTTAGTTTCACCACCAACTTACAGACATTTGAAAAGAATAAGGTTCCATATCTAAAGGCAACTATGCTTCCTAATTTATTTACTATCCCCCCAAAACCAAAATACAGAAACAAGGTGTCTTAGTTAGCTTCTTGCTGAGACAAAATATCCAACACCAATGTTAAAGGAGGAAAGGTTTCTTTCAGACCACATTTTATAAAGCTTTCATTCCATTACTGACTGGCTTCAAGGCAGGGTGGCACGACAGAGGGGCATCACAGAGGAGACAGAGTTCACAGTGTGCTAAGGTAGGAAGGAGGCAGCAAGTAGCGTGAGATAACAGTAGCAGTAGCAGTGTAACAACCTTCTTTCTGTCCCTTATACTGTACTCACCTAGGCTACCCACTTTTGGGTAGGAACAGTCACACTCAGGGCAGGATACCCTTAATCCTAGCATCACACACCCTGTGACTTCCCAAAACCCTCACCTATGAGTGCATGAGCCTTTAGGAGGACACCAAGATATAAGACAGAACATTCCATCTCTGCCCACAAAAGATTCATGCACATCCCTCTATGTAAAAGGCATTTAGTCCAGTGGCCAAAGTTCCAACAGTTATAGTATTGCTAAAAGTTCAAGTCTAAAGCTTCCTCTGAGATTTAAGGCCAACTCCTAGCTTCATGCCCTTGTATAAATGAAAAGAATACAATGGTACAAGATAAACATTCCCATTCCAAAAGGTATAATAGGGGGGAGAAAGAACGAGATCAAACCAAGTCCAAAATCCACTAGAGCAAACATTAAGACTCATAGTTCCATGTCCTACATTCAGAGCAATCTGTAGCAAGCTATAAACTTCAAAGAGCTTGGGTGGTTTCAACCCTACAGCACTGCTGATGGTTGTAGCTCCCACAATTTTACTCTTGGAATTCTTGCAGCTTTCCCAAGATGACCCATATTCTTGGCATCTCCCACTTTCTGGGGTCTCCACTACACCTTCAGCTTCATATTTCTCTCAGGGACACACTACCTGGCCTCTCAGGCATTCTTCTGAAATCTGGCTGGAAAGCTTTCTGACCCCACAATTCTTGCATTCTGCATGCACCTAAAATCAGCTCCATGTGGATGACTCCAGGATCTGCCTGCAGCTGGAGCAGTAGGCAGGCTTCCTTCTCTCTTAACCATAGGGGTCAAGTGCCTGGACTGCTGAGTGCTCTGAATCCAATCCTGAGGTACAAAATTTTTAGGTTGCTGCCATTCTGGAAATTGGTGCTCTGGAGCTCTCTTCTCAAAGTGAAGTCTTTCACCTTTACAATTTTGAGGCTGCAAAAGCTGGAGTCCTGCTGGTTCTTGTGATGTTTTCAAGCCATTTTTTCTTTTGGCCTCTTTCTTCTCAGTGACCAATTTTTCCTGTTTCATCCTTACAGTCTGCAATTTTGGTGGGAGCTCCTTTCTGGACAAATTCAAAATGTTTTAAATCATTCTGCTGAGCTCTTTGTTCCTGATTCTAAACATAAATCTAGCTGGCAGTCCCAACTGCCTCAATATTTTAATTGCCTTGAAATTTCTTCTGCAAGATTAGTCTGCTGCCTTTAATCTTAGTCTTAGGCAAAATCCCTGCACATGAGCAAACTATGGACAACTTTTCTGCCAAAGCATAACACACATTATCTGGAGTCCAAAAACCAGTGCAGTCCTTCTGAGCTTGGTTTTCACCAGTAGCATTTCTATCAGCACTCTGAGCTCTAACCAGAATCTCTCATCAAGTACAGCTTAAAGCATTCTAAGATTGCTTCTTTAGTCAGCATCTCCAAACTTTTCCAAACTCTTCCCACAAGCCAGTTCCAAAAGCTTATGAACCACATGGTCAGGTACAGTCCACTCTAATGACCCCACTCTCAGATCTAAAATCTGTCTTACTTTCCTCATTGCTGAAAAAAAAAACAGCCAACACCCAGAGTTAAAGGAGGAAAAGTTTATTTCACCTTTCAGTTTGTAGAGGTTTCACTCAATATTCAGCTGATTCCAAGGCAGGGTACCATGGCAGAGGGGTATCACAGAGAAAAAACAGTTAATAGTGTGGCAGGGCAGAAGGAAGGCAACAGATAGCAATCAAGAGCAGCAGCAGAACAACAACAGCCTTTTTTTTTGTGCTCCTTATACTGTATTCCATCCAGGTTATCCACCCTTTGGATAAGAACACTCACTGCCAGGGTGTGGCACCCTTAAATCCAGCATCACATCCTTAATCCCAGCATGACACACACTACATCCAGTTACCTCTGAAAAGTCCCACCTATGAGTGCATGAGACTTTGGAGGTATAGCTAGATACAAGCCATAACACGAAGTGTCCCTAAACTCACTCAGTCTTCTAGTTCTGTCTTACCTACCTAATAGCTGTGTGGTATCAACACAGCATGTATCCTACACATACTGAAAAAGTATGAAGAATTGACAGTTAGTAAACATTTACAACGTGTCTTATACTATGTTAAGAATTTCCTCTACATTAGCTGATTTAATTCTCCCAAAGTAGAGATCCCTTTTCCTGTTCTCCTTGCAGTCCAGGAATATAAATTTGTAATCCCATGGAGATGTTATTTGAATTCTAATGAGTTAATTCCAATCCACCACAGAAAAGAAAAAGAAAAAAAAAAAAAGAAAGAAAAAGCTGCTGTGTGATAACTATGATGTCTTCTAACACCAGAGACCCTTATTTGACCTCTGTATATCTTCCTCTGCAAAAAGGATTCTTAATTTTGTCTTGTTCCAAGGACCCTTTTGGCAGTTTGATAAAACTGGAGTCTTTCAAGGAAATTTTTTTAAATGCATGAAGTAAAAGTAATATTTATCTTGCAGAGCTAAATAGTATCAAAATAACTGCATCATATTTCTGCAATATAATGTGTGTATTTATTAAGATCTGGCTGCTGATCTAGTAACTCCTATAATTTTAACGCAGAAATACCTGTCAGTGATATTTTAAGATACTTATAACAACTGTGATGCACTATGAAAATGTTTGCAATTTCTACTGATTGCAAAGTTAAGATATAGGTACCATACAACAAGCAAATGATTGTATGCAGAAATGTTCAACATTTGAGAAATGCAAATTAAAATAATACTGAGATTCCATCTGACTCCAGAAAGAATAGCTATCATCAAGAAATCAACCAATAATAAAATGCTGGCAGAGCTGTGGGGAAAAAGGAATCCTTCTCCATTGTTGGTACAACCACTGTGAAAGTGTGGAGATTCCTTACAAAACAAAAAGCAAAATTAGGATTCAAGTTCCCATTTAACCATTATTCATCTTATTCATCTTCTGGGTATTTTCCCAGAAGAACTGAAAACATCATACCATAGCTATATATGTCCACCTATGTTTATACCAGTACAATTTGTAACAGCTAAGTCTTGGAAACAATCCAAATGCCCATCAACCATGGAATTGACAAAAAAGATGCAGCATTTTTATACAATGGAGTACTAGTTGGCCATAAAGAAGGATAAATGGATGCAACTTGATATCATATTTATAAGTGAAATAAATCAGACTCACGTGTAAACATGTTGTCTCACTAGTGTAAAAAACTGAAAGAGTAAATAAGATCCAAAATGTACAACAGATATTGTGAAAGTGAAAGGGGAACAAACTGCTCAAAAGGAAAGAACAACTGGGATGGGGGAAAGGAGAAAAGAAAGAAAATTATATATCATAATTATACTACTAATCTCTACTAGTTCATCAAAAATAATGGTTTGTGCTTTTATTATTTGACCATTTTTATGCTTATATCTTATAACCTGAGTAACTACTTTGAAGATAACAATATGCAATATACTAAGCATTGTTAATCTCCTATTATTTTGTTTTGAAATTCTGTATCATTATTTCTATTCTTTTTTTCTTTTTAAAATTGAAAAAACACATACCATACACAAAAAAGATGTATGTTCTATGATGACTTGTTTGTATTGATGGAAATTCTAATCCTCAAATACTAGTGGAAATAAGTGATTTTTTTTTTCTCATCCAAGTTCACAGTCCTTTATTTAAGTGTCACAGTCCTTTATTCCCCAAATTCTGAAGCATTTGTCAACATCATGATAAGAATGTTTGCTATAGGGTCAGTCTTATGGTACACTCAAAAGGGAAGCATATAAAAACTGATCAAGATTCCATTATCTTAGTAACAGAAGAGAAAAAGAAAAAAACAAACCAACATCCCTCCACTATTTCCCCAAATTTCTTTAATTACAAACAATCATTTATCTGTAGAGACTAGATCTAAAAATGCAAGTATATGTAAGTTTTAGTGAATACAGATAAATATATTTCAATGATAGCACAACCATTACTTTCTATTCTGTTGCCAAATTCAAAAGCAGGAAAATTCTGTTGCCAGAGGGAAGGGAGGGTGCCGAGATGTATACTGAAAAGAAAGACAATAAAAATTTGAAGTATAGATTTATGTAGCCCTATTTATCTTTCTCTAGTCCCTGAAAAGTAAAAGCTATGCTTTTCTCTACAAGGTCTCTGCAGGCAGCTTAACAAGAATTATAGTTAGGAATTTCTTCTTATGCTGGATGTCATCTTTAACTTTTGGAAAGAAAATTGGAAAATAGTTTATACCAGACGACTTCTTTGGAGATTTACCATGTCAGCACTCAAAATGCTGTAGAATCTTGCAGTAAAGAATTCTGCTTAACTTCATTTAATGAAGTACTTCTCAATCTTATTTGGTCATAGGTTTTTTTTATATTTAATGCAAATGTCTATCACAGCAATTATAATACTTAATTGCTATTAATGACGACACAATTCTTTCCTTTTTTCTTTTTTTTCTTTCGTCATTTTAAGATAAGTTTTTGCTATGCAGTTCAAGCTGGCCTTGAACTCAGAACAATCCTCCTGCCTCAGTCTCCGAAGTGCTGAGATTACAGGCTTATGCCGCCATCCCTGGCTAATTCTTTCCTTCTTCGAGGACATAAACTTCTCTGCATCACTCATTTTTCCACCGTCGTACCTAGGAATATCAGCTATTCTGAAAGTCTTTAAATGTTTGGTTGATTGGTGGTTAGTGCGTTGGCTGGCAAGCTGGCTGAATGAATAAGTGAATAAATCAGAGATAAGAAAAGCAATGCTTTGGACCAAGTTTACTGTGCATGTTAACTCTGCAATATGTAATGAAACTCATTACAAACTCAAGAAACCCTGAAGTGGGATTAAATGTGAGAAAGTATAAGAAAGGAAAAATGGTAGTTATGAGTTAACTTCTCAGTGAAAATCTACCTACATAGTCATATTTAAATCAAAATATGTGAAACCTTATTGACAAAAAGGGAGGTAATCATTCTATTTAATCATTTCTGCAGCTCAGAAACCAGACTATGATATTCATGATTAAACTAGCATTTCATTTTCAGTCTATGTAATATTAAGTGTGATGTCTCAAGTGTCATATTTCCTAGCAGTAAATTATGTTATTTAATAGGAGAATTTAAAGGCCAAAATCCAGAACCATCCCCAAATAGTTTCTAAATGTAACCTTTGATGGCCTGGATCAAATTCGTAGGAGACAACATGATAAAAAGACATTCATAGACTTTCAGGTTTAGCAAAATATATTAGTTGGATATATAATGCTATAAGATTTTAAAGGATATATTTTCATAGTCCATCTGTTTCTGGATTCAAATCAACTAATTCCACCCACTTTTGAATTTCCTAAGCAGAATTAACAAGAAAGCAACATCTGCTGGTGATAGCAGAGTGAAATATATAGCATTTTTGTTTTTATAGAGCTTACATTCACAATAAATCTTCAAAATTAAAATTAACAACTAAGGAGGTGAGTAAAACCTCATTGTTGCTAGACTGACTTTTTTTTAAAGAGGGTAAAATTAAACAGAACAAAACAGATAATAAGATAACAGTATAAGACACACAGATTTCAAGGCAATACAACAGGAGATCATCACTGTCTATCATGTTGTCTCTTGTTTACTTCCAAATAGTTGTCCATATCTTCACACACAATGAATTCATACAAAACCAAACAGTATAGAACTCATCAGAACAGGATGATGAAGGCATTTTAGGTCTTTAAGACCAGACAGTAAGGAAGTCAACAGTGGCTGTCATAGACTATGACTTTTTTAAAGAACAAAACACAACACACATACTCAAGGACTTCTCATCAAAGACTTGGGGTTCCAAATCTACTAAACACTGGTAGGTGCCTCAGTAATCGTCTAAACTCAAGATTGGATGTATTTTTTTCTTTATGCATCTCCCAGCTTTTGAGAGTAAAATCTATTTATATGTACCTAAAATTTAAATAAGTATCTCACAATAAACAACCATTGGATAATGTTAAACAGGCATTGGTGTTTTCTATTTATTTTTATTTCACAAAATAACAAAATTTCATAATCAAATAATAAACAATAGCAATAGTTTCTACACTGTATCATTATCTTCAAAGTACTTACTCAGAGTACAAGACATAAACAGAAAAGATCCTCACAAAATAAGAAAGAAATCTTTCTTTTCAATGAACTAAGATAAACTAGTAGTCCAAATGAAAGCAATTAACATTGTATTAAAATGTTTGTAAAGCAATAGAATTTATAATTTGGGAAAGTATCTGAACTTCTCTTTATTTCCTATTTATCTCTTCTATTCTGTCCTTTGTGTTTCTCATATAAGAGAAGCCATGCAACATTTGAGCTTGTGTGTCTGACTTATTTCACTTATCACTATGTTCTCAAGTTGGATGCGTTTACTTATGAATGCTTCAAGTTCATCATTTTTTATGGCAGCATACTATGCCATTGTGTAGAAGTAAATTTTCTTTATTTATCTGTTGATGGATATATTGTTTCTACAATCTAGCTGTTATAAATTATGTAGCTATGAACATGAGTATGTATGTATCCCCTGTAATAAGATGATTTTAACTCTTGGTTTGAATCTTAGGATGATACCTAGAAGAAGGATAACTTGTTTAAATGGAATGTCTAGTATTTTAATTTTTTTTTGAGGAATTTCCATGTTAATTTCCATAGTGGTTGTACTAGTTTACATTCTCACCAAAAATACAGGTTTTTTTTTTTCCTCCCCACATCCTCACCAGCATTTGTTATAATTAGAGAATTTTAAATGATAGCCATTCTTTCTTGGGTAAGATGGCATCTCAGTGTAGTTTTAATTTGCATTTTCCTGATGGCCAGTGATGATGAGCATTTTTTATGTCTTTTTTCTAAGAAGTATCTTTCACTTTGGTTGTTCATAGTTTTATTGGGTCTTTTACTTTGGAGAATCTAATTCGAGTTTTCAAATATATTTTTTATGTTAGTCCTCTGACTGTAGGCTAGGTAGCAAATTTTTTTACCATTTTATAGATTGTCTCTTCACTATTGGTTGTTTCCTTTGCTGTTTCCAGAAGCTTTTTAATTTGATATGATCTCTCTTGTTGATTCTTGGTACTATTTCTTATGCCACTGGGGTTTTGTTCACAAAGTCCTTGTCTATATCTATGTCTTCAAGAGTTGCATCTACTTTATCTTCCTATAGATTATGTGTTTGTTTTAACATTAAATCTTTAATCCATTTTAGTTTTAATCTAGTATATGGGGAGATATGAGTCCATACTCAATTTTCTACATGTATGTATCTAGTTTTACCACATATTTATTACAGAGGCTATCTTTCCTTCCACATATATTGGTATTTTAAGCACTTTTTAGTATCTATTCCCAAACATAGCACTCATTCCCAGCAAGAATATTTTTATCCACAGCAGAAAAACTATCTAGCTGCTCATACCTACACCCAAGTTCTACCAGCTCTTTACAAAATATATTTTGTATCACTGCCTAAGCCCAGGAATCCGTCCTCTTTAGTCAGAATTACTTTATTTTCTTCTAATCAATTTTCTACATAGTCATAGTGCTCTTATGAAATGTAAATTCAATAATATCAACTACCCATTTAAACTTTTCCACAGCGTTATCATTTGGAGTATCCACAAACTAGCTACTGTGGCTTCATACTTCAGCCTAAACCAGCTCTTTAATCGCACTATAGGCTACTCTCCTCATTACACTCTCAGTTACAACCAAACTGAGTTGCTTTGAATTCCCAGAATGTGCTAGGTTCTCTCAATATTTATATACTCCACTCGTGACTTCAGTATTCAGAATAAAGGAGAATTTTTCAGGAATGCCACCATCTCATCTCAGCCAGAGTCTTCTGTTAAAAGTGCTTACATGACTATCAAACATCTTTAAAGGATTTAACACAGCTATAATACAGATATATATATATATATATATATATATATATATGTAATATATATATATGTAATATATATATATATATATGTAATTACTTGCTTAATAACTTGTTTATAACTTGCACCAGGCACAGTCTATGTGTATCATGTCTACTACTGAACACTCTACTATACTCAATAATTTTAGTTGAATGAAACAAAGTAAATCCCAGTTCAACAAAAATGAAGATAAAGGGCACAACTACCTTAAAGTGGGACTTGTTTCTAGTTAACCCTAAGTCTATATCATAGAGAATCTCTGAAAGTTTTACCCACAAAGATTTTTTTATATTTTGCTCTACTAGTAGATATGCATATATTCTTGATATTGTTCTATTTATCATTGGTTGCTTAATATTAAGTCACTTTCAGAAATATATGAGCCAACCTGGATAGTACTACAATGCTTGATTTCTAAATAGGGTGATAATAAATACTGATATGAAAAAATAATCATCAGAACATCTAGTTCATCTTCTAAGGATTAGAACACTGGTAATCTAAAGAAAATGGTTCTAGGGTGCAGCTTAGATATTTCTTCTTTGCTAGTTTCAGATGCTCTAGAAAATATTCTTAATATCTATATATCTATCTATATCTGTCTATATTTCCCATCAGAATACTTTACAGAAATAAATAAAAAAATGCACGTTAATACAAAATGTCAACCTTTCCCAATCATAGTACAATTACAAATGGAATGGGAGAAAAAGAAAATGAGGTTGAATTCTGTGATCAGAATTCTAGTTATGATACTTAATGGGTTGAAGGGCCAAAAAGAAAATATTTTTGTTTTAAACTAACTTAGTTGAAAAATCCACACACTATATGAAAAGAATACATGAAATTCCAAACCTAATCTAAATTTGAATGACATCTTCTGCCTTTTCAGAAAAATACAGCTGATCCAGTTATATATTTGAATAAGATTTTGTTTTTATCTTTATAGAAAAATTAAAAATTCCATATTCAGTAGCTGAATTAATTGCTTTTCTATTACTCATCAACTAGATCACACTGCTTCACCTTTTTATATTGAAAAAGACATTACTTTTGACAAATTTTGAAGTTAAGCTGTCATTTAACATCAAAGCTGAAGAAATCCAAGACAACGAATAATCTTGGAATGTATTTTTTCAGAATGTATTTTGTCATTTTCAAGCTATCTGCATTAAACCGCTTTAGACCTATGTACTCTTCAAGAGAAGTATTTTTTTTTTTTAGGTCAGGAAATTTTATTTAAAAGGCATTACTATTTACTTTCTCAATTATTTTTCTTTATAAAATTCTTCAAGCTCATTAAAAACATTGAAACTAAAGTCAACCCTCATTGTTTATGAGCTCTATCTTTGCAAATTTCCCTATGAACTAAAATTTATTTGTAACCCCAATATCAGTATTAATAACATGTTGACAGTCATCAATAGACATGTGTAGGGCAGAAAAAAATGAGTGGAGATAAAGGGAGTTTAAGAGAAATTATGTAACTGTAAAAAATAAAACTCAAGCTTTTCTATATCTGGTGCTAAAAACTGAATGAAAGAGAAATATTCCACAATTTTGAAGTAAGTAGAAACCATGCAAACTAAAGCCCAAAGAAGAAAAGATATTTTTGGGTTTTGTTTTGTTTTGTTTTGTTTTGTTTTTCTTTCGAGACAGGGTCTTGCTATGCATTTCAGGCTGGCCTTGAGGTCACTCTGCAGCCCAGGCTGGTCTTCAACTTGCCACAATCTTCCTGCCTCAGCTTCCTGAATGCTGAGATTACAGGTGTGTGCCACCACACCCAGCTGAAAAGATTTACTTTTAATATACAGAATTCCAGTGGCCTTTATCAAATGGCCGAATATATATGAATCAGAATTCCAAGAGGAAAACATAGAAGTGTAGAATTTTTAAAAAAACATTACCTGAACTTGTTTTTTCAATTTCACCAAAAACACAGGTGTTTCAGTGACTATCAAGCAGAATAAATACAAAGAAAATCATAGCTAGGCATATAATAATCAAACTGTGGAAAACCTAATATAAAGCTCCACTAATTAAGCTTATATCAAATTGTCACAAGGTTTCACTCACAGATCGATGTAATTTAACAACCTAGAAGTAAGATATCACAAATGAGTAAGAAAGCAAGCATTTGATAAACAATGTTTTGATAACAGGAAACACAAAGTGAAGGACTTAAATCTTCACCTTGGACTACAAACAACAATGAAAAGTTTAAATGTATCAAAACAATTAGAAAAAAATATATTTTCAATGATACAATATCATGAAAAATTTGATGAAAGTAACTATCCTTGTGTATTTTCTGCTGCTATGACATAATACTGTAATGCTGAGTAACTAAACAAAGAAGAGTTTCATTCAGTTGAAGGTTCTGCAGGTTGGTAAGTCCAAGACCAGGCAGCCTTCAGGCTGCTGGGGCCATAAGCTCTTGCGTAAGTCAGAAGGGTAAATGAGTTCACGCAACAGAAAAACATGAGAGGCAGCCTCACTTGGTAACAACTGGTTCTCCTAGTAACTAATCCATCCCTGTGACAGTAAGAACTCCTGAGAAAAAGCAATAATCCCTCTTAATCACCTAATTACCTCTTAATGTTCTTACTCCCGAACAGTGCCACATTGGCAGCCATATACCAACATGACTGTCCCAGGGGACAACCCATATTGAGATTATAGTAGCAACCGAAAGTCAAAAGATTAATAAACTTGTCTATGTATTAGTCTTCTCTACGTATGCTCATTTAAAAATTAAACTGAAAATATATGAAGTTTGCAAAACAAATACATAAAATGATTTGAAAACAGCAGAAAATGATTTAAAAGACATTAGGCAAATAACATACAAAACAAAATATATAACTAGCCAATAAGTGTGAAAAATATTAACTCTTACAAATATAAAAACAATGAAATAACCACTATACCTACTAAATGAGATATATTTTAATTTAATAAGCCATAAAACAGTATTAAAACTATATTCTTATATTATTGGTGGAGGTGTAAACTGGAACAAGCTTTCTGGAAAATAAAGCTTGGAGCTATCTATACATTTTGACTCAGAAATTTCATTTTGGGAATCTTTTATAAGGAAACAATCAAATGCTTAAAATACAGTATATGGAAGACTTTTCAGTGCAATTTGGTTATAAGCATGAAAACTTACAAACATAATTCTCAATTATAGAGAAAATATCAAATTATTTTCTATTATAAAACAATACACAATAGTCTAATAAAATCATGTTTTTTAAGTAATTTTGATTGGCATGAAAATTCTCATGTCATTTAATTTTTAATTAAGCATTATGTTGTATATTATGTCCTTTAAATCTGTACATACTGATTGATCTCAATTAATTTATAATATTAGAAAATTTGGCTAAAGGAATAATGATCCATATTTTCTTTATTAAACTTCATTCAATTTCTGTTTCTCTCATGGCCATGTATTATTGTTTATAACCACAAAAATTACTTTAAAAACAAAAATCTAGAAAATAGTGCAAAGCCTTGAAAAAGAAAAAATAGGTGGAAAGTCTTAATAGAAAAAGAAAATACAGTCTTCTGGTACTAGAGTGAGAAAGTGAGTATAAATACATAAATTGTGTGAAAGCAGAAAATTAAGAAATCATGGTTAATTTTCTCTATAAAGTAAGAAATGATGCCTTTGTTCCTGTGCAGAAAAGATAAAGCCATTGTAAACAGGTTAGAGAATATAATAAGGTGCTGTGTTGGTTACTTTTCTCTCATTGCTGAGACAAAATATCAGACACTCAAAATGAAGGAAGGAAAGGTTTATTTAGCTTACAGTTTCAGTCCACAGTCAGCTGGTTCCAAGGCAGGGTGACATGGCTGAGGGGCAGCCATTCATGGCAGCCACAACCAACAAGAGCAAAAAGGCAAAAGAGGGCAAAAGGGAAATGCACAGCTCCTTTCCTCTCCTATGTTATATGCTGATTACCTGCCCCTGGGCGGGTACAGCACTCACACCACCAATCCCAGTGCTAGACAACTAACCAATCACAAACACTAGACTCAGCAGCCTGTGACAGGCCCAGCCTCCTGCCTGCATGAGGCTTTGAAGGGGACATTTAAACACAAACCATAACAGGTGATAGAACAGTCACGATGAGAGTTAGTAGAAAGAGAAAAATAGAAGAATTTTAGAAAAGATCTCCAGGTAGCAGTACAGGCACAGCTTTGATTGAGTGATCATATCTTGTATCAGCATGAATGTAGGCAAAAGTATAACTTTCATGTAGTAGAACCTTCCAGTCTGGGCATAGAAATGTGGTAGTTAGATGGTGAAATTTATCTAAACTTTGTGGTCAAGATGTGCCCAAAGGACTAGGGTAAAAAGAATGATAGGGAGACAAAGTGGCCTGCAATTCCAGCAGTCTGCGAGGTCAAGGCAGAAGGATAGCAAGCTCAAGCACGGGCAGTTAAGCAACTTCCTGAGATCCCGTCTCAGTGTGAAAAATAAAAAGGGGATGTAGTTCAGCGCAAAGACCCTAGGTTCAATCCCTGGAAACAACAACAACAGCTGAGAATGCCGTTAAAGGTGTGATGAAAGCAGTAATGATGGAATCTAGGTGGAACAGAGGAGGAAGTTAGCACGTGGTATTACAAAAAGGAAGGGCCTGGCCTCTAAAATCTGGAGGTCTTAATAAGTCAAAGTGAACTGTGGAAGAGAATCAAGTGACCCAGAGAACCAGGAACAGAGGGGCATACCTATAATCCAAACACTCTGGGAGACTGAGGCAAGAGGACTGCAAATTTAAGACTGGTTTGGAATTAGCTTGAGCCCAGTTTCAAAATAAAAACCAAAAAAGGGCTGCAGTTGTATCCTTGTGAAAGCCCAGGGTTGAATCTCTAGTAATGCAAAAACAAACAAAAAGTAGCCAGAAAGTCCCCGGAAAATGTGACAGACCATCTTAGAGATCAGGTTTGCACAGGTGCTCTCCTCTGGCAGTCAATCAATGAGTACCCCTGTGGAAAAAGACTGAGTAGTAGAATGATCACAGATTAATGACAGAAGGAGTTCTCATTGCCCAACTTTATGGAAGATATTGGGACAAAGAGAGAGACAGAAAAAAAAAAAAACATGATCAGGACTTAAAAATCTTCAGGGAATAAAGAATATAAACAAGAAGTTAATAGATGATAGAAACAGTAAACAGCTCCCAGAATCTTTTCCAAGTTTACCATAACATCTACACTGATGGCAAAAATATCATTTTCCAAATATTATGATACTTCTATTGTTTTTGAAATTGGCAAAGGCTACTAAGTAATAAATGAATGGAAAATATTATTAAAATTTGTAAAGCTATGCTTTGTATATGAAAATATTTGACTCAGTTTGATCTTGTGATGGTGTAGAAGTTTTCAAAGTATGAAAGCAGATGAGATGGGCATGTACTTTAAAAAAATATTTAGTTTCCCTTAAGTGAAACACTATGTGAATCACATTTTAAATAACACATTAAATAACACAAAACGTGCTTTAGATAAAGTGTTTTTGGAATACTTTTTTTAAATAAAACAAAGCATATTTATATCATATGGTTTGAAAAGACATAGTGTCCTCCAAAAGTCTATAAGCTAAAGACCTGATCCCCAGGGGCACCAATAGTGGGAAGTCTTGTGAACCATTAAGAGGCAAAGCACTGGTGGGATGTCTCAATTTTTGAAGTGGGCTGTGGGATACCAGCCTATCCTCTCTTTCTTCTCAACCTGTCGTGTGAGCTGCTAGATGTGACACTAATGTCTCGCATATCTATCCTGTACTTTCACCAGAGGCCCAAAGCAATGCAACCATGTGATCTTGGACTGGAACTTCCAGAATTGTAAGCTAAATAAACTCTTTATCTTAATAAGTTAATTGACTCAAGTATTTAAATATAGTAATGCATACCTGACTAATACACTATTTTAGGTTATTTTTTGACAGATCCACCAGTACAAGAACAAATGTATTCTACACGATTTTTGCAGACAATTTAACTACTCCCTTTATGATTGAGTTTCCTAATGATTCAGCAGGAAAACTATAAATTTACCCTTAAGGCTCCACACATTATATTTTATTGAGACTTAATTTTTCCCACTTTTTAGATAAAGTAGAAATGTAAGGTAATCATTCCCTCCATCCTTTTCCCTAATGAACTCTCTGCTGTTCCACTCTCCTCTCTGGATACCACTTCTAGAAAGATTAGAAGACATTCTGTTCATAAATAACAAATGTTTCTCCCCAAACATAACATCATAAAGAAGAAGAAGAATCTGTGAATATCACAGACATTAGTGATGAAATGATATCAACTTTCAATGTATGCAGTTTAAAAAATGACTTAATGGCTTCTGTTAGGTTAAACCTTCTTTCATATCAAAGTATAAATAGCTCTGAATCTTAGAAAAGGAGAAAGAAAAACATAAGAACCATTTTGGTAGGTAAAATACCCTTAAGTGATGAGTTAATAGCAGATGTTAAATATATATAAAAACATAATCAGTTTATTCATTAATTTAGCAGATATTAATTGAGTGACTACTATGTATCTGATAGTCTTCCAAGCACTAATTGTATTTACATGTACTGTAATCCAGGAGTCTTTCTTTGGACATGGGAATGGCAAGGCAGTGAAAACACTAATTTCTAAATCATAGACAAACACACCTCACAGTTTAAAGTGCAATTGTTGGGCTGGGGATTTAGCTTAGCAGCTTAAGTGACTGCCTGGCAAGCACAAGGTCATGAGTTCGATTCCCAGTACCAAAAAAAAAAGTGTAATTATTGTTAATTAATAACTATATTTTCTCCTAGAGCTAGACTGTAAGTTCGTCAGAGATAAGCATTACATTTTTTTTGATTGTTAATATATACCCAGCATACTGACTAGCAAATACCTATTTGTTGGAGAGGAGTGAGAAAAGGAAAAAAGAAATGAGGGAAAAGATCAGATGAACTTCAAAAGAAGTCTGAGAACACTGGAAAAGTCCCATTTTATTCTCAAAGTATAGTTTGACTGCGACCATCATTGTATCTCTTCCGATTTGGAAACAACTGACAGAAACGTGCTGTGCTGCTTGACAACCTGATCTGTACGTAGAAACGGTACATAATTCAGTACCGATATTTAAAAGGAGAATTACTTTAGTAAATATATGCCTCAATTAAAAGTTTATTAACTTTCAGGTTTATGATAAACAGTATCTTCTTACTATAAATACAATATAAGTAATTCAAAGAAAATTTGTAAAATACAGAAAATCAGAACTAAAACTATACCATTACCATAATCCACCTCCCCAAAACAACTACTGTCATTCTAAATTTTGAAATCTCTCTGGTGTGACTTTATAATTCCATGGGAGGTTCATAAACAACTAAAAAGAAAAAAAATCCCGTAGTGTCAATTCCAACTCTACTTAACAAATCAAGATTTAGGATCCCAAAACAGTTTCCAAATTGAAATTTCATGAGATTATGAGCTCTTTAAAGAATCTTAGGATGTCTTACTCACAGGATGTAGCAGCGAGTTGCACATACACCTTTCATGGAATAAATGATCACTGAATAAATACTTAGAAAGAAAGAGAAGCAGCATTTTTTCATTTTCAAGACACTTCCTTCTCTTCTGCTCATTCTCCAGCTCCTCCCCAAAGACTTTATTCTATCATTTCTCACCTGCACTTTAGCTCCGTCAAAAGTAACAAGCTTGCTATAATTCAACAGTGATGCTGTGTCATGCATGCATAATTTAGGTCATATTATTTCCCACCTTCCTTACCAAGCTAAATTCCACTTACTCCCCACAGTTCAGTTCAATGTCTGCCCTTTAGGAAGTGTCCCAGACCCTGAGGTGGGTAGGTACTATTATTCTGAGTTCCCATTGTACTCACAAATATCTAACAATGCAATTGTCCCAGTACATAAGAATTAGCCACTTGGGGTTGCTTTGTTTTTTAAGTTTAATTTGAACAATTTTAATCTTTAATTGGTCAGCTGATCTATCATCATTTTAATTATCTTAAAAAAATAAATGAACAGAAACTTCCCTTGGCTTATCAAACAGAAATCAGAAATCTAAATGACAAAAAAATGAAAAAAACTGAGCTCAGCTTTCTCTTCAAGCCAAAAAGTATCCCTTATCCCTTCCTATTTTCTAATGATTGAGATTCAGTAAACATGAGTACCAGCATCACTCTTACCCAGTGTTCTCCACAACAGAATCATACTGTGATTGTAGTATCTTCACAATCACATGTAGTAGTTGTGTATTCCTCTTTGTCTCGTAAAGGTTGTAAGAGGAGGTCCTACCTCACTTTCTCTATTAATCACATCAGGTTTGCTCTTTTCTATTTCCATTCACATTGTTCCAGTTCCATCAAAAAGAATAAATCTATATACTTAATATTGAGCTGAATATAAAGAATTCCAAATTTCTACTATATGAAATTGAGATTATACAGAATCTACAATTTTTATCCTGACTTCTACAGCTTTCCAACTCACACTTATAATAGCACTTTCTACCTTTTGACTACTTAGGAAAACATTTCTCTGTGTTTTTAGATATGCATTTCCCATTGAAGTCAGGAAAATACTTCTGCTATACATCACTAAAAATTTGCAATTCATTATTTGTTGTCTTTGTGTATTAGAGATTTTCTCATTCTCTTTGTGATCTGATTTGTCTTTCAAATCCATGTTTACATCACTCTTTCTCTAAAAAAAGTTTTATTAATTGCTTCCAGGTTATATTAATGATTCCTTTACTGCATAGTACTTTAACATTTGGATTTTACCTATGTAAAAATACTTTGGCCCTTGTTTGTAAGTTACCCTGGAAGTCTAAGTGCTCTAAAAAACCTCTATGTGTGTACTCAGATCACTGACCACAGGTGGACTGTTCTTGTCTATCTAGATAAATTACACTGCTCACATTTATTTATGTATCCATCAATAATGCCACCATATTGAAATTCTTCATATTTAGAGTTATATTTACATCCTCCCTATACCAAAGATATTATCTGAGATAACAGCTCTCATAAGCTTGAAATTTACCTACCTAGATAATTTAGCAAAAAGAAAGAATTTTAAAAAGACCCACAGTAAATGTTTCTGTCCATTCTTCACTGTCACAAGACTAATAACAATGTTCTTGGAATAGTATACATAAATTATATAAAATATTGTTTTGTATATTGTTGTGCATTTCTATTTTTATATTATTTCTTTTAAACAACTTAAAATATAAACCTGTTAAGATAGTTGATGGATAACACAAACTAGGATAATAGTTTAAAACAACTTACAGGATCAGCAGGTCCACAAAATTCTCGAAATGTCTTTGTAGGATTATTCTGTTGGATCTCCATTGCTACACAAGAACCAGAATACATTTCTGTCACCATTTCCTATGGTATAAAATAATAAAGAACACAAACTAATCAGTATAATTTAATAGTATTTACCAGTCATCTGATTGTGTCACTGTTTCATTAATTTCACAGTATTAAAGTCACCTCTGTTATACACCATGACCAAGTAGGATTCATCCCAGGAATGCAGGGATGGTTCAACATACGCAAAACAATAAATGTAATCCACCATATCAATAGAGCCAAAAGCAAGAACCACATGATCATCTCTCTAGATGCAGAAAAAGCTTTTGATAAAGTCCAACACTCATTCATGATAAGAACCTTACAGAGAATTGGAATACAGGGTCTTTATCTCAATATGGTAAAGGCCATCTATGACAAACCAACAGCCAGAATCATATGGAATGGTCAAAAACTGAAAGCCTTTACCTTAAAATCAGGCACAAGACAAGGATGTCCATTATCACCACTGCTATTCAACATAGTACTGGAAATACTAGCCAGAGCAATAAGACAGGAAAGAGAAATAAAAGGAGTAGAGATAGGAAAAGAGGAAGTTAAATTATCATTATTTGCAGATGACATGATACTTTACATAGAA